>JAAAKM020000917.1:0-15524 GCA_010016025.2 Alatinidae sp. Z8VKAUB7J3 | reverse complement strand
ATAACTAAACACTCAACTAATCAAATACAAAACTTAATGCTATAAGCTAACGTCCATCATATCAACTCAAAAGTCGTGTAGAGTACAGTGATGCATTTGGTATAACTCGTACCATGATAGCTACTATTCAGAATATCAATATGACCTGCAACATAAAAATACGTGCTTACGGAATACACCGTACTAAGAAAACAAACATACTAAAGCATAAGATTACTGTAAAATCACATATAAAGATATTATAAAGAAATCATACCTCTTGCGTCTTTACGGTATTTGAGACAGCACTCTGACAACTTAATAACTAAAGGAGGAATTGAGTGTGCTGTATTTCAACTATACATCTATTTTAAAACTGACGTAATCGAAACTAATATGACCAGCTCATAGGTCATAGGACATAGGACATAAGTCACAAGATATATTCTAGGTACATCCTATAACTCGCGTGACAGTAGTCATACCATTATAAGACAATAGGGTATAATTACCTTGACTTGCATGTGATATCCATCGTTTAATCGTCATTTGCTTCTCATAGCAATCACATGTTAAGCTATTCATAAGTTCGCCATTGTCTATAGGGTATGCAAGTCTCCTGACTTAGTCGTGTGATTGCAATAAGCGATATTATAAATAGGTCTACACTACTATTTGACCCTTAGTCGGAGATATTCCAGCTAGCGATCACAACATACTTAGGTGAGTAACTTGTTTCTTCTTCAATCAACCGTTAGCACCGCAGGATTGATTGTTTGTACTCTAAGCGCTCATTGGTTATTGCTTGCTTGATGAATCTAGTGCTTATTGTTTATATATTGTTACAGAAGTAGGACATGCCAATGTTTACGTTTTCGAGGTCAACTCAAGTTCTGATCGTTTGCCTTGTAAAACATTGCATGTATTGTACATATATTTTTATGTTCTAGTTACCTGTTGCTCTTTGAAATATATCGGAAAATAACGCAAGACCTATCATCCTTGTGTAGTCTTGGAGAACTCGTAGAACTTTGAACTCGGTTACACTAAGAAATTACACAAATAAGCAAAATAAGTAACTTAATCAAAACATTACATCATCTAATCGAAACCAATACCTCAGTGCGAAAGCGAGGCTACTGTTCGTGTTTTGCTTAAGGAAGCGCTTCTACATCCTCAATCCCTGTCATAGGCAAACATCAGCTAGTGCAGTGTTTCTCTACAGTGATCAAAGTATTTTCGGGGGAGTACATAAGATTGTAAGAGGATTGAATTTTGAAAGAAGAACTGCTAGACGGCGGGCCTATAACAAAAGTTATAAACTTGAAAGAGATTCTGAATTATAGAAGATAATGATACTGTCACCAACGACAAAACAATCCCCAGCGAGGTCTGTTTAATAGTGTCTATACCAGGATATTGGGAGGTTTATGTAAAAAGACTTGAAAATTGAAGCAAAAAAATTTGTCTGTAATGGCTAATGTTTTAATCTTCACATAATGTTCAACTCAGCAAACTCTGTTTCTAGAAAGGCGGTCCAATATGCTCGCCTTGAGGCTGACAAAGCTGTTTTCAATTGGATCGCGCCAAACTCTGCATCTGCATCTGGATCTGGATAAATACTTGAAAGGATCACAATGGATATAGATGTCAAGGATGGTGCATCTTCCAGCTTAGCCTAGGCATAAGTATACTATGGCTTAGAAAACACCTCGTTACCAGGCCATTTCCTGTTGACAGTTGAGATATGACATGTGTAAAGGAGGCTTTTTTGAGCTGAGATTGAAAAGCAGGAGCTTCCAATTTGTATCATATGTTAGGAATTTATGTCAATACATGCAATTAATATTGGCAATGCAAGTATAAAATAGTACACTGTCAAATGGACAAAAACTATCATTTTTTTAGCAGTACCGACATAAAAACAAAAATTAAAGGCAAAAATTATACATTGTAAGAAGATTTTGGTGTTGTTGCAGGGATCCTTTTAGGAATAGTTTATATAATATTTGAAATATTTGAATATTTTAAATGAGTATTAGATTTATTGGAATATTTGGAAGAAAAAGTACCATTAGAGAAACAAATCTGCGCCTAAAATAGCACAATCGTTGACACGAATCAACCTTAAAAAGTAGCGTTTGTGGAAAGCCACCATATGCCCATAGTGCATTTGTTTTTGAAATTAACATCAGTATGTAATACTTTTAGACAGCTTTCATTGGGACAATGGTGGGATTGTAATTATATTCAAAAAGATACATGAAAGTTAAATTTACTTGTAACCTCTTGCTGTTAATGAATACCGGCTAATATCCATTCCAAATATATTTACGAGGGTTAAGTATCTATCAAACACCTACGTATTGATTACTGATTGGTTGCTTAGAATTTAAAATGTTTGGAATTATTTTCCCATATTTTCCTATGACAGTTGCCACCTGAGCAGTTGATGACTCATCTCACATCTTTTGGTTGAATTGATTTCAGAATAATTGTATGGAAGTGTATAATATCGTCACCTTCTAAACCATGGCAGTTCTGTATTGTGTTTCTGAGCATTAGGTTTAGAATTAACTACTTAGCTGCACATACACATATACGAACACGGAGAGTTGTAAAATTAGAGAAAGAAAAGTGTGGGAGATGTGAGTAGGGTCGGAACCTTCAGAAATCAAATATTAATGGTTGCATGTGAAGCTTTAGATGCTGCAAAATCACCCTACATAAAATGTGCTTTGCAACGTGAGCTGAAAGCAAATCATCGACACAAGGAGAAGCAAAAGTCTTCATATAAAATCAACAGATAATGAATGCTGGAGATGATACTTTTCATCTGATAGTTTTCAATAGAAACGAGCTATCGTTTCAAAACGAGATAGTTGTCCCATTGTCAGCAGAAGACCCACAACCCCCAAAATATGTAGGGTCATTTCTGGATCTATCATCTTAAATGCAACGTAGCCAAACTTATTGACTATTGTTACTTTAATACTTACACAGATTTCTCTAAGAAGAGATTCAGATTCAGGAAAGTTTAACTCCAGCTACTACAACACAACCCTTAGGACTTCTGATTAATCGAACGAATTACAATGCTGATAAGAGCACAGCCCAGCTTGACATGGATATTTGTACATAGTACCATTTGGAAAGAAATACATTTAGTCACCATGATGCAATTGCTCTTTGCATGATTTAACTCAAAGCCTTACCGTAGCTAACAAAGGTGTACATCTAACTTATACCGATGAGCTACTGCAAGCCATGTCAAGAGTGAGACCAGTAAACAAAGACGAACGTGATTGCGAGGGTGTTATTTAGTTGATTACATTATGGAGCTGACATTGTTATCATTGATAAAAGTTATAGAAATATGAAATTATTGCTCACACAGATAATCTTAACTGCAGTTTACAGGGATGGATGTGATGATGCGGGCTCACAAAAGTTTGGGAGACCTGTCTGTAAAAGAGACAGGAATGACTCTGAATGAGCAAGGATGCAACTTCGGGCATGGTGCTAGAGACTAGCTAAGTACAGATCAGATAAACCGGATCACAAGCCAAATTAATGCCACAAATTGAATGGCCTCTGTTTCCAGTGTACCAAGGATTCTCTGGATAACAACTGTCCACTTTGCTCTATAAAAATATTGCTTTTTATAATTGATGTGAGGAGAAAGCCTGATTACATTGTGTATATTGCGAGTGAATCATTGTTGGGTTGCCAGTGGATTTTAGATGTTTGCTACCTACTTTGTGATTCTTTGTTTTTGGATGCGACTTAAAATCTTCTCCCAACACATTATAAGTGTGCTGCGTAATTACAATGCCAATTAAGTTAATCACTTTCAATCACATGCCATGTTCCTACTCCATTTATTTCAGTTCATTTTTATGCTCTGATGAATGCACCAATTAATCTCTGCAGACTTGTGAAAACATTTGCGATGTCATAGTGATGATAAGAGATACTCTTTTTGCTTTTGAGCACCCTTTGTTTGCTTTGCTGCCCATGAAAAGTTTACGGTCCTTTCGAAGTACCAAAGAACTTATATCTACAGAATACAAAGTTTATTGATCGATAAGCAGAGAAGTCCGAATTACAAATGTAAGTAAATGTTGCGTGAAATGTAGATATGTCAATATTGGTCAAGGAAAGACTTTCTCCTGTCATTTATATATTTGAGTAGGCCTTCTCATCGGTTATTAGTTAAGCAACTGTAAAATTTCTTTTAATGACTTTGAAAGCGTCATTCGTATCTCAAACGCTTTAATTTAGACAGAATTTGATAAGAGTGAAAACTTGTATTCAGTAGTCACACAATAGTTTACGTAATTACGGATACGCAGGTAGTTTATCGATAAATTTAGCTTTAAGACTATACAAGTACAGTCAATTGTCTCTAACTCGAATCCGTATTATTATAAACTTAACTGATTTGAACAAAAGTTCTCGATCTCTTCAAACGTCCTAACAAACTCTTATGAAAAAACCTCTGTAACTCGAACTTCTTTAATTCGAACTTTCTCTTAAAGACCTCTTGCAAATCCCCTCAGCAATCCCCGCAGCAAAAAATCTTTACAATTCGAACTGTTGTTGATTGAAAAAACCCCCAAAATTCCAGTTATCGTGTTTCATCGCGTATATAATTAACGTCAATTCACGTTCCAATGTATGTACATATTTCGTTTGCCCCGTTACAATCTTTTTACAAGAGGCCTGTAGCCATTCTACACCTTTAAGGTACATCATTTCCTTGAAACTGTAACATAACACCTGGAATAGGTATTACTTCTCAGGAAGTAAAAGATCGTTTTTGTAAACTTCCCACATTTTCCTTTCTTCCAATGACCAACGATTGTCTGATCCTTTTTTACACAAACCGTGAACTTGTCCACATGACTTTCTGGTTCCATCCGTACGTTGACCTGTTCCCAAAACTCTGGAGTCAATATTTTTTGGTAAACATCTTTGATGTACGTATTTAATTCAAGGTATGTGGTTAAGATTATTGGAATTTCGTCTTGGTAACGAATGGTTTCAACTGTTGCCATTTGAATCATGCAGGTAACTGAGCTTTAGAACGTGAGCGATCAAACTATCACATACTACGAACGAAATAATGTGAATTTTGTGAGTACGTATAGTTGTTACTGTGCTCTTGAAGAAATAGCGAACATTGCAGCAAATAAGCGACGTCACAGCGAACATACATGGGACATGAAATAAGCAGCATTAATGGAAATTGAACGAGGGCTTACCAATAAAGTTGTCTCAAAAACTTTCAATGCCCCCCAAAACACATTATCTACGTGGAAAAAAAAAACAGAGACAAAATAATTGTTGCTTTTAAGACCAGTGATTGAACTATGCGACAATGAAAGAAAGAAGACACATACAAGCAAGTTGATAGACCGTTTTGGAAATTCCATGAAAATTACGGCGCGCGTTGCACTCTGGGATTGTCTGGGGCACGATCGCTTTCATTCTGACTTGAAAACAGTCATCGGCAAAGGGCTAGCATTTGAAATTTCTTCAATTTAAACCTTAAGTGTTAGATTTATAAAGGAAGGGAAAGACTTGTGTACGGTTAATTGATGTAGTAACGACTGAAATAAACCGGTTCTAGGACATTAACCCCCGGACAATATCCCCCCGGATATTAACTCCCATGAAAATATCCCCCTGGGCATTAACCCTCCGGGCAATATCCCCCCGGACAATTGCCAATAACCACCCTGGACAAGATCCCATCGGACATTAGTCCGATGACCCCAGTCATTTATTCTTAGTCAGTCTTTGCCAGGTCAGTCTATTCTGGTGTAGCAATTTATTATGACTACCTCCCTCTTGTCACAACAAACCATAGCATAATGAGTGTTGACTAATAACGATTTTTTGACTGACCTTCACCCAAATCAGCTGGTGATCACTCCAAACAATGACCAAGGGAATCGTAATACAACTAATGCAGTTAAAGGGTAGCATAATTCCTTCAACACAAATATAGGTGGCCATTACTTTAATTTTTGGAAACTCCTGACGGCAATCGTGAAAGAAGAAGATCTTAGTAGGGTTAAGTTTGTACACCTGCAACAGGGTCGTGCTCCTGCAAATTCGCCCAGAGTTTATGCTGCAGTAAACGAGAGAAGTGGCAATGTTGTAGTCAACTTCGCAAATAGACAACCTATGGACTATTTGCGAGGAATGGTGATGAACATCACTGCCTGAGAATGGACAATTTTCAGACGTCATTGCAGATTCAGTATTTTATTGACATTTGAGAACGCGTGCGTGAGAATAGAAAGATTTCAGACGATATTGTATATTTAGTATTTTGCGTGGTGGTACTTTTGGGCGGGAGTTACATTTCTCCATAAGAACATCGAGGCTGAAATTTTTTGGTCAAAATTTTTGGCTATCTTCGAAATTGGAAAATATTTATCATGAAGTAAATATTAAGTTGAAATCAGCACATTGCTCAAGGAAAAGAAATTCACTGGTTCTTATAAAAAAGTGTATTTATTTACGGAACTTATTTGCTCGAAATTTCTTAAAAGTTTGTTTTTCCTGCTCGAAATCTCTGAGAGTGTATTGAGAATGAATATTGAAAAGATACCGGGGGGTTTATAACCCGGGGGTTATCGACACGGTTGGTTAATGTCTGGAGGGATGTTGTCCGGATGGATTAATATCCGGGGGTATATTTCTGGGGGGTTAATGCCCGGGTGGATATTGTCCGGGGGGTTAATGTCCGCTCACCAATAAACCTGAGCAATAACAATTTAACTCATTAAGGACCTCGCACTGCTTCGAGGCTTGCCATGACAGGGCCTCGCAGCAAACGAGCCTTGATGAAAACACTGTTCAATATTTTAACAATTCATATCATTGTCTTAAGCAAAGAACAAGCTTTCCATTGGTTACAAGTTACAATGGGTTTTTTTCTGGGCCTTTGACAAAATTCGACGTGAAGTTCTGTGTTGTGGAAACTTCTTTTTGCGGGATTGCTGACTACGAAAGGAATTATAAACCATTAAATCTTTAAAATTAGCTTCACAAAAGCTTTACACGTTGATAAAATGCAACATCAATGGAGATTTGTGGAAAATACCCGGACGATTTCAGGGTTTTAACGTTGCGTTACGGCAGAGCTTTGAATATGGCTTGACCAGACAACTGCTATTGGGAAGTGAAGATCATCATCATTATCGATTGTTTTAGACCAGAATAAACAGTGAATGGTTCAAAAATTATATCGTATCTCTTTATGTTTAAATCAAATAGTTTATTTTGGAGGGTCCGTTGTTTGGACTTGAGGAGCTCTTTGACTTTTCAAAGAGCGTCACTGCTGTGCCCGTGTTGACGTCGGTTTTGCCCTACAGGATAAACAACTATCCAGAAATCTTCGAAGAACGCAAACATTATCTCAGCTTTTTCTACGAACCCTTTATTAGAATCCTTTTGTATTTACAGAAACATTATGAAATTAACCGATTT
The DNA here is from genome assembly GCA_010016025.2 of Alatinidae sp. Z8VKAUB7J3. Classification (NCBI taxonomy): domain Eukaryota; kingdom Metazoa; phylum Cnidaria; class Cubozoa; order Carybdeida; family Alatinidae; species Alatinidae sp. Z8VKAUB7J3. The sequence continues at coordinate 8,039 of JAAAKM020000917.1, read as the reverse complement.
ATAGCTCCTTTTCGTTATTTCCTTTTCGACTCGTACCGTGAGGGCCAAATCGTGATACATCGACTTTTATTTTGTACGTCGTAAGATTCGTCTTGACACCAGACTTGTTTATACATTTGGCCTACAAAGAATTTCGTTGCTGTAAAGATACTCTTTTTCAAATTTCATGCTTTCACGTCTCTGTAGGTGGCTATGCAAGTAACTTTCCTTGAATTGTTTACAGCACCGATATGAAGTTCGTAACAACTGTTGACGACTTGCTTTTCATAATTTCAGTCCTACTGCCAATCCCACAATGCACTGCGTCTAAAAGATCCTTGAACTTCCGAAATGGTCAATTTAGCTTGTTACAAATGGTTACTGATACAACGGTCAGGTACCATCTAAATTAATGGGTCGATATATCCGGAAAAAGCCTTTGATTATGCAAAGCAGGTAGATTTAGAGAAGTTCCAAGCATCAGATATGTGGTTACATGCCTGGAAAACTTGTTATAAAACTTTGTTTAAGAACGCATAGGGGGAATCAAGCTAAATCACTCCGGAAAAATCGCAAGTGCAAAACCTCTCTCCCTATAATTCGCTCTAGATACGAGCTGAAGTACATATATAACACTCATGAATTCGGTTTGTTCTACAAGGCCCTTCCTAAGAAAACCTTGCTCATAAAAGGAAAGAAATGCAGTGTTGAAAAACACAGTAAGATTCGGTTGACAGGAATTGCAGCTGCAAGTGCTGCTGGAGAGAAGATACCTATGTTTATTATCGGTAAATCAGCAAAACCAAGATCCTTAAAATCGTCAAAAGCCTTCAATGCAGTTATCGATCGTAAAAGAAAAGTTGGGTGAACAGTTTTCTTTTCGGTAAATGGGTAAAGGAGCTCAATACCAAGTTTGAAAGGGAAAATCATAGAGTTTTTCTCCACGTAGATAATTTTCCTTCGCATCAAATGATTGAAAGTTTGAACGCAGTAAAGTTCGTGTTTCTTCCAACAAACGCCTTTTTAAGATCACAACCTATGAACCAAGGTGTGATACGTTCCTTGAAAGCCAAGCACCGAAGAAAAATCGCTCAAAGGCTAATCAGAGTAGTGGACACAAAAGAAACATTTCCCAAGACATCGATTTTAGTTGTGATGCAGCTATAGCAATCCGCTTGGTCGGACGTATTAGAAACAACAACCAAAAATTGTTTTCGAACAGTCGGAACTTTAGAAAAATTAAAAGAAGAAGCCATTAATGATCAAGATGATCAGTTTAAAGACGTCGCATCTGGAGATCTTGGAGAAACCATCACTGTGCTTTGTGAGGGATTGCGTAAGGAAGCTCCAGAGGAGATTAATGCAGATGTGTTGTTGGATGCCGATGCAGAACTGTGAACGAATAGAGATAAACCAAATAATGCTGAACTCTTGGCAGAAATACAAGGCGATATTGTCGAAGAAGAAGAAACAGATGAAATCGATGTTGTTTATGATGAGCAACCACAACCTCTTTAGAGGTGGACCAAGCTATCGAAGCTCTGTAGCAGCTTGCTCTATCTTGCTATGAGAGGGATAATATCAGAGACACTTTGGCAAAAGTCAACAGTTATTTGCAAAGAGCGATATTGAGCCGAAGGAACAAAAAAAACACCGACATTATTTTAACCCCTTTCAAGCCAATTCATCTGCTTAAAATCTTTTAAGCTTTATCTATTGACTATTTCAGAAACAAAAATTTGTACATTTTTAGTTGTATTTCTTTGGATGTTTCCCGTATATCATGTACACTTCTGATTGTTTCTGACGTATAATTTGTTTCTTTACTTGTTTTACTTCTCCTTTGTTGTGTGTGGATACAATATTTTTCATTAATAACAGCCCTACGGGTGATAGTTAGGCAAAACTGAGACTTTTGTGAAAACTCGTATAATTCATACATTTGTAATTCGAACAATTTTATAAACACCCCTTGAAGTTCGAATTAGCTAGATTAAACTGTAACATATTTTTGTCACGTAGTTTAGTACTTTACATATTGCGTGTAAACTCACCATTGTTATGTTAGAACAGTTGAAAAAGTCAACTACATGAAAGATTTAAAAGAGAAGACGCAAGAGGTAAAGAGCTTTACTACTTGCTAAACTGTTATTCTTATATTTGTTTCGTATACCATGTCAATATGTCCTTAGCATTTAAATTGGCATATACTTAACTAATCAATTCACATTTGTAATACGTTTTAGTTCTTATCTTAGTTGTTACGTTTCTAATTATAATTTGTTTATTGTATTTATTGTATTCAGATTCAAATCAAATTAAGTTTTAGGGTCAATTCCAGCTAAATAAGTCATGTGGTGAATGTCGTATGTGAACTCCTTGCACTTCAGACTCAGTGTAAGTTGTCACAGATGACACTTACACACTTGTTCGATAAAAGGCTACTTGGAATGTGTTGATAATTTAACTAAAAGTTAAAAAAAAATATCAAGACACAAGATTTTTAAAGTGCTTTTAAATGATGACAGTATTTTCTACCAATGATTAACGTGTTATTCAATCGATGAGTGGTAATTTCTATGCTTATTTCACTCAGTGAGGCGTTGAGGCAATTACATTTACTACTCAGTTGCGGACTTTATAAGCGTTATATTGAAGATTTATGCGTTAAGATACAATCAAACATATATTAGTGATGATCGTTTCTATTCTCGATGCTAAAGGACTATAACCTATCTCTATGACCAAAGCTGATTAAACTATTTATGGTTAGAGAAAGTAGATAGAGGGATGGTTCCAAAACATATATTTGCACGTTTCTAATGGCGCAAGATCAAGCAGTCATCCATTTTATGTGGGTCATGATGATCATGATTAGCACTGGAAGAATCGGAAAGAGAAAAAAAAATTTTGACCAAAGCCACCCTGCGTTTCTTCGAGCAGAACGAATGTCATCTAATGTACTGTCCAGTGAATGTCGGTTTCCTGTAAGTACGCGTAATAAAACCAAACGAACTAGTTTTTCTATTGCAAACATCTAAGGTGAAAGGCATTTATTAGATTCAAGTTCAATTGAAAATAAAAGACATGAATGGAGAAAGGGAATTAAGTGAAATTCTTGCAAGATTTGTGAAGAAGAAAATACTGCAAAAATATCCTTAAACCTCCTGTAGAAAAGACGATGACAGGCGCCTGAACTCAATATCATTTCCTTATAGTAATCCCCAAAACGTTTCCTAGCGTGGGGCCTAAAGGCGAACCCATAGCCATGCAATCAATTGGCTGGTACATAATGATATTAAAACTAAATTGAAACTCATGGGTAGCTGCCTGCATAAGTTCAATGAAAGAGGTATCTAATAATGGTGGCTGCGGCATATCGGAAAACACAAATGAAAATGACAAGATCCAACGGAATATTAGTAAAAAGCGAGACTATATCAAATTAACATAATTACACATCGGAGTGAAAGGATACTTGCTGAATTTTACTAGCAAAAGAAATGAATCCCTCGTGCAGTACCTCGTATATTGCTGCAACACAGGTTCAAGGATTTCATTTAAGGTATCGACCGGACTGGAACACCATCCTTGTAAACTTTTGGGAGGCCATACATCCTTGGTCACATTGATCCATATGGATGGACTCTGTCTTATGCATGTTTCGAAATATCCCCAGACTTCTTTAAGCGCAGCAGCCTTGTTTGAAGCTTCCTTTCAACAGTTTCAGTACGATCATACTCTGCAACAGGATCCAGTGTTTTAAAATTGTCACTATCTTTCAGAATTTCGTTATCTTGGTCAAACAGTCAACCTCTTTCATGAATACAACCGCGGACCCTTTGTCTGGACGAGTAATGAGAATATCAGGATCCTATCACAAAGCACGTAACGGCCTCTAGTGCTCTGCCTGGAACGGAAAACAATCATCTGCGAATGGTGATCCACAGTATGCGTAAGCAATATTAAACGAGTTCGACAAGATTCTTGTTTTTCGTTTGACTCAAGTTGAGAAAGTTGAGACTGCAAAATCTCAAATTCCGGAAATTTCGTGCAGTCTTCTGATATGCAGTGGGGCCTCCAGTACTGACTCTATCTACAAATGTTGCATGATAAAATTAAAGTAGGCCGTTTGAGAACGCTTGATAGTAAATCCACATTGTACAACGGTCCTATGTTATTTTGTGATGGTTCCCTATGATAATTTCCGTTTTGCTTATTCTAATCATTATCTATATAGTAATATGGTAAAGTGTAATTGGCATTGTTCTTAGTACTTGTTCTTTGTCATGTAGGAGAGAAGGCAAGAAAATTGGAAAACCCATTGCTCTAAGTTCTTCTTGAAGAAACACTATCTTTTGTCAATCACGATATTATGTGGCGCAGTGGAAAAGGATTCATTCAAGAGCAGAAGGTGCCAGAGTCAGTTCACTTTCGATTACCAAACTTCCTACCTTAGAAGTCAGATTCTGAGTATGGGAGCATGGTCTACTTTGGTCTTAATATGTTGAAGGATGAAGACAAGTTCAAATGGATGCAGTCCTGCCTCAGCGTGGATGTCATGTTTGATGGTGGTCAGTGGACTGCCAGAAGACGCAGACTACGGAACAACTTTGAGGTTTCTGAAAAGAAGTCTCGTGGCGGACGACTTGTCACAAAGACGTCTCGAGCTTTTCTCTTAAGCCAGAATTTTGACTCAGTGGATGGTATTGCCCCGAAGATTTAAAGAGTGTACGAAAAGATGTTCAAAGTTATTGACAGGGGCAGCCTACTAACTGGTAATTTTTTCAAGACTTTCGAACTTATCCTTATCTAAGGAACTTGTCACCCACGGAGAGTTCAAGGATTTTAACTCATGTGTTTATGATCTTTGCTTCGGTCCTCACAACGAAAAGATATATCAAGAAAAATTTTGTTACTGTGGCAAGTTGGGGACATAGAACATGCAGAAGCAATGCTTCAAGAAGGAGAAACAAAAATGGAGAGCAGGGGACACAAAAGCAAGATGGTGTGTCAGTGATAAACACATCTGGGTTGCTAAAAGTTTTTACAAATAATAATTAGGACAATACATTTCCTAGTTGATAGTGGCGGCTCAACTAAGTTTGGGGATCTACGATTAAAATTAAGATTCTTAATCATCGATGCTACGCTGGCCAACTTGAATACTCAAAACTTGTATGTTTGAGCCAATTTTCGTGTTAAAGTTCAGTTTAAATGTTTACTCAATTTTTAAGAGGAGCTCCTGAATTTGGAAGTGTCACTGTGACTACAAGCTAGTGTGCAAAGATCGTAAGTCATATGTGCACCATCTTGACATCAGTGGCTTAGTCTCAAGGTAGTTGTCTGCTTTCACCTAAAAACCTGGTAGGACCGAAGTATCGAAGCAGTAGATTGTTACAGACGGTACGTTCGTAAGCTGTTCTAACCCTATGTCATATTCATTGTGCAAGGATTTTACAAGGACGTCACGAAACGTCTTGTGTGGGATGTGATTGAGCCGTCTATGTCCCGTACTGAAATCCAGTGTTAATGGCAAGCGAGAATGATGGTTCAAATCGCTTCTGTCTTGTTCTTAGACAGTTAAACAGTTATGCCAAAAACACAGCACACTAAGCGCTGAGAATTCCTAAGTTACTTTATAGAGTTTCAGAGTGCTGTGTCTTTAGTGTACGTTATATTGCAAATGCAATTTTTTAGTTCCTCTGACTGATGGAAACCGTCAACGTATCGTTATTTTCTAAGTAGTATTGACTATTCAGGTTATAAAATTTCTAAGAAAAGCATTTTGCCGGGGAAGGAACGGTAGCTGCTGTTCAGAAATTTCCTGGAGGTACGACTATTAAGGAAGTCCACTCTTTTCTGGTTCTGACGGGGTTTCCCAGAAAATTCATCAAAGGCTACAAAGGCTATAGCATGATTGCCGAACCTTTGATGAAATTGCTTTGTCATAATTGATTTTTTCTATTTAGTAAGTCGTGCATGTCCCCTTTTGAAGGAAGATCTTATTAACCCATCAGTAATTTGTCATCCCGACCTTGACAAACCCTTTAACATTCATTGTGACGCAAGTGGATTTGCTGTTGCTGGCATCCTTTGTCAAGGCAAGCATGTAATTAATTACTTTTGCCGCTCTTTAGGTTAATGTCAGAGAAACTGGAGCGTGGTAGACGAAGAATTTTATGCCATTGTTTCCTCCATTAATCAGACCGATGTTACCGAGTTGATTGAATCATGTGATGTATGTGGCTCATTTGGAAAAGGAAACGTCGTTGGAAAGTGGTTCAATCATTTGTTACCCTAGCCCCACCAAATTACACAGTTGCTATTTACATTACATATTGCAAGTCCAGGGCTGTTTTGACTTGAACATATTTGTTTACCTACTATTTGTACGCATTCATCTTGCCAGACGACGCTAGTTGTACGCATTCATCTTGCCAGACGACGCTAGTTTAGCTATAAGTGAGGGTTTTACTAATGGATAGATTTTAAGATCTGCTAAGATAGAACGTGTTTATGAGGCATTAGAAGAAGAACAGACTGACTGACGAGCTCCATGTAGCGGCGAGTGACAAAGCATCTCTGTGAATAATTGATAACAGAAGAGCAAGGAGAGGTAGTTACTAACGACTATGGTAAACAAAAGGATTACAGTTGTAGATAGATTTATATTGAAGTAAAATTACTCATGACATTTTGCAGAGTATTCTTACCATTCCACATCTGTTGTGAATATCCAGGACTAGGTGGCCTTTCCCTTTGGTGGATTTCTGGTTAAAAAGAAAAAGAACCTTTGTTGTTGTGTAGAATTGAAAATGATGGCTTGCTACATGAGACAAGTGAACCAAAGGAAAGATTAAGGCATATTACTATAAATCAGGGATTGAGACTGTCTAGTCGTTGAAAAGCATTTTTACGACGTCTGCTACGGGAACTACACAAAATTTGTACCGCGACCAGCGAATGCAATGAGTATCTTAACACCTAGACTCTAAGTTGTCAACGGGGGCAGTAGCAAGCAAGGGGGCGGTAGGGGGGCGTTAGTGATTAAAAGGAGCTGTAAGAACAACCAAAGGGGGCGCTGGCATGATGAAGGTACACCATACATGTTTCGTGTTCTCTTGACAGTATTTTTCTTTAGAATGAACTGCCTTTGTTTCGCCAAATGTACTCTTGAGTGGCAAATGTACGTCCTCCCCTCTCCTGTTTTTTTCCCAATTTTTCAAAGCCTCTTAATTCTTCGTCGAAAGGAATTTTCACTCCAAATTGACGAAAGTACTTTACCAGAACTTTACCAATGATATCTTCTGGGATATGTCCGTGACACTGAGTCAGGTCAAACAAATGAAAAAGTGCTATTTAGTATTGACTTGGTAACATAAAAGGCGAGACAATATTCAATGTTGTTTGTGATCTTTGATAAAAAGAACATTCCGATGAAAAACATTGTAGCCTGTGTTACTGATGGGGCACCAGCAATGATCGGCTGTCATCGTGAATTTATTTCGTTCTTGAAGTCCAAAGTTTCTGACGTGCTTTCAGTGCACTGCATTATTTACCGGCAACATTTTTAAAGAAAATCAAAGAAGTAAAAATGTTGTATGCTTTAAGGATTTAGCGAACACGATCACTAACAATCAGTTGTTTGCAGACTAAAAATTTACAAGGTACAAGAAACTGTTCAAGGAATGATAAAGCCTGTTGCGAAGACACTCAAGGCTAAGGTCAAAGAACATCACTACCTGACGAAGAATGGCGTACGATACAATGGCAGAGACTGTATATCCCACAGTTTGCTGTCACTTCTGAAAGAGCTTGTTAACTCGGAAGTGAAACAGATAACCATGTAGACATCTTTGTCGCGAGGTTACCCTCTAAAATACCACCTCCCAGCAAGTAACCCACCCGAGTTCTTTAACTAACGCTGAACACAGCGGACGCAGTGAAATGTACGAAAATACAACAACGAAGTGTATAGTGATAACAACTCAAATCACCTTTTAAAAACACAACAACAAAACAACGTTACAAAATCAAAAGCAGAATTGGGACAATGT
>JAAAKM020000914.1:0-15529 GCA_010016025.2 Alatinidae sp. Z8VKAUB7J3 | reverse complement strand
ACATACATACATACATACATACATACACACCTATACACACATACATACATACATACATACATACATACATACATACACACACACACACATACATACACAAGCAAACAAAAACCCCATAAAACAAAACCACCACCCACACGCAGTCTGATAATGCAGGAAACGAGAATTTTTTCAGTTATCTCACGTTTATAATTAGGCGATATGCATCTTTTTGTCTAGAAACATAGTAACTAAAATAACACTGTAACTAAGACAACAAAGATATTTAATACCATTGTTTGTTTTTAAGCTCCACTGGTTGTATCTTGCACTTTGGCAACTGCATTAATTATAAAAAGGAACTTTGGGGATTATCGACCTTTGAGCAATTTTTCCATTTTCTTCTGTCCTTTGCAATTTCTTTGAAATTCTTTCCACGTTATACTTGAAAGAATTAGATTTTAGTTTTAAAAAGAATAAGATTTAGAGGAAGGCAAGATGGAAAGTATTTGGAAATGTCTTTTTTCACCAAGTGGATACAAAGGTGTATTTCCTGATACGCGAGAACCTTGAGAGCCTCTATGTCAGGTCATCAGCCTCTTAATGGAAAGCGTACAATCGTGGTACAACATCTTGTATTAGTAGGCGGAACCCTATGTTTCCTACTCACGTGTTCCATGTCAGTGACCGGAACTGAGCTGTATGAAGTATAGAGATGTCTCTGTTTCAATCTAATCTATCGTTATGCTTGTGCGTTGCGCTAACAGACTGTAATGTGTATCTTCATGTTCGTAATCATGGTTCATCTATATGTACATTGCTTGCTATCGTACTCGATATCAAAGTTCCTCGTTTAATAGAGATTGAGACCTAAAATATCGCTATTTATAAATTTACCAAACTATGTGTTATGAGGTGTATTGCATCGGTCACGGGGTATAGGTCGTCAGTTATAAAGTATGTGTCATCACTCATCAGGTATATGTCATCGCTATCTTGTTCCTTAAAGCTGTCCAATAGATTGCTGCTTTATGATACAACTTTTTATATTTCATCTAGAGGATCTCGCCCTTGAGGAAATCGTACAATACTAGATAATTTACAATGTTGATAGCGATGAGACATCCCGCTGAAGTAAACTTATAGTGTTTTGCTAAGATTTTAAACAGGGCATTGTTCAACAATACAAGTATCAATTTATAACACTCCTTTCGTTATCAATGCGTTGTATCTTTAGAATGTTGTGCTATAGTCCACTTAATAAAGCGAAACTGTAGGCGACAGTGCAGACAAAATGCAGTTCGTGCTCTCTGAATCAACAGCGACGGACAGGTCACCATATATAACCGAAGTACGTGCCTACTATAATCTTGTGGGATCTTCAAGCCAATGAGCGGGAAAAGCCGCGTAAATAGTAGCAGGCAGATGTTTCATTCCACCTAAAACATTATATTCTCCAATCGGAAAGTGTGTGAAAAAACAACAACAATGACATTTACGTCTGTCACCCAGGGTGAACCATGCTGGCATATGCGACATTTGCAAAAGTTCACGAGAATAATCAACAATCCCAAATAGTCGGTCGAGGTTGACCTGTGACCTATGATCGAAAATGAACGTTATCACGTGCTTAAGTTTGCTAAGGGTCAGTAGCTTAACTTTCGCAGTTATGTCTGAACAATGTCTGAAAACACTAACACAATGTATTGTTCAGCGCTGATGGCTTTTAATTCCTTATCTTGGGCTCAGTACTTTGCCGTTGTTCTGGCTAACATATACAACAGGCGAATGGCAGATGAATCGGAGAGATAGCACGTAATTAGTCAGGATCAAAGGCTCAACAATTTGGACTGTTCTGGCTCTGATACTGTTTGATTCGCCGCTGCAACTCTTGGAGGGAAGCGTACGGGACTGAGGCGGTAGGTGGGTGGGGGTGAAGAGGAGAGATCAGGCAGTTTCAAGATCAAGTTCTTCATTCCGCAAAATCATTTGCCATTGAGTACAGATGTTTGTTGCGCCCCTTGACCATAGAAGGGGTCAAAAGTGGGCGGCTGCGACATAATTAAATGTTTCGCTTTTTAAACATCAATAATCAGAGGAAATTTTGCCTCTTTTTAAAACTATGATTTGCTAAAAGGCTGTCTTTTCCTCACTTCCTTCTTGTTTCCGTGTTTTCTTTGGCAGAGAAAACCAAAAAGCGGAGAGGCTCAAGAGACGGGAAAGAAAAATTCGATCTTTTCAGTAGCGCACATGGGGGTTGACTCATTCGGTTCTTTTGAGTGATAACGGAAGAACCATAATTTGTCACTTTAGTCACTGAGAACAGTAACTTCATTTCTGTTACTTTTAACCTCACATAACGACTTATACCCCTCGTAATGGTATCGCCGATGTTTTGTCATTTGACGATATAGGAAATACTATTTCTAAGACAAATAACGTAGGTACATGAAAGTCCGTGGCATACCGGACTACTGAGGGCTAGGTCCCTTATATTTACCACCAGCTTCCGCACATTTCCTTCTAAAGATTGAAACACGTAAAGGATTAACTTAAAAACGTGCCTTGTCACGTCGTCCAAATTTCACAACAGCCCCTCCAAATTTCTGAACAGCCTTTTTTAAATTCTAACCTCAGCTACGAGCCCGAGGGTGGGTGCCTACAATCCTTTCCTAACTTAAGGACCATTCTACTTGTTAGTCCGATTGATCTAAAAATGTGGTATTCTTAAACAAAAGGTGGTGTTTCTCTCTGGCAAAAAAAAAATAACGGAAAAACTGAAACAAGAAATTAAAGAGGAAAATAGAGTCTATTTTGTCAGATCTCATCTTGTCAATAGATGTTTGATATTTAATGATTATCAATTGGAATTAACAACCCTAAATCTTTCATTATATTTCAGTTGTCACCCAACTCCCCAACCCCCTTCACTTGTTGGTGCCGCCAATTGAAATTACATCTTACTTCGTCAGCTATTTCAGTTGACAGGCCTTACTGATAAGAAATAAGATAAAAATTCTGAATGCACTCATCAGGCCGTTAACTAAAATTTGTTCTTCTGCTAACGAACCTATGCATCCTTTTAAACTGTCTTTAATTTAACTGGCTACCAGATCCCTCACAAAGATTTCCATCAATTTAAAGCTGAACATGAATAATTTAACGGCGATTCGATGCTTAAAGAACAGTTCCAATCTGCTTGCTATGCCCTCTTGAGAAAATGACGGGCTGTCATGCAGAGTCTGTTCAATCTGAACTCAAACTAATAGACCTAGACATGAGCACCTTTACAAAAACACACAGTGCGTACTGTAAGCATGCGTGTCTGTTGGTGGGGGCGATGAAACAGTCTCGAGTAGAACAATAACTCGCCCATTCAAATCCTTTTTCCAGGTTATCTTTGCTCGAGATTAAATAAAGGTCACATTATAATATGCGATTCTATTAGTATAATGGGCTTTAACAGACACAATAGAAACTATAATGACCTTCCAACAGCAGAGAACAGCAAATACTTGTCACCGATCATTACTGTTGTCTCCTTGTACCGATAATCCATTCCATATCCACCACGTGGACAACAAGCAGACTACATAATTCAACATCCAGGATTAAGTAAGTCAAAAAGGTCAAAGTTGCACGTGACACAGGTGGGCGAGCCGGGGAAAGGCCAAACTAATAACACACTCATAGCTCGAAGAGAATCGTTAACTCTTCCCCCTCCAATGCAACAAGCCCCTATATATGAAACAACTGCAATGGTATACGCTACCCTACAAAGCCTAGCCAACTTCCCTACTAACTCAGGGCGACTGGTGATCGGAAATAATGAATCGTGACTGGTATTTTGCATGGAACAACGCAAAACCTCTTCATACAGCTAAACAAATACGGAATGAGACCCATGCTGTAATCAGTTTTAAATGGTTTGGTAAGCCCATACGTCTAGGAACCAATATTCACGGTTTATTTTAAAACTTAACAAATTTATATTTCAAGGGGGTGGATAGTTCAGACGAATGAATCATAAAATAATTGTAAAGCAAATTTGCTGATTATTCCAACACCAGTGCAAATATTAGGCAATGAGAGATCTCTAATGTAGTTAAGGCTTTTGCTATATACTTCTAAGTTAACTCTAAATCTGGTACATGCTGCACATCGGAAGAGGCTTTATTCGATTAATTAAACGTTTCCAGACATAGAATCGCCCTATCGATTTTGACGGGCAATTTCCTGAACCTTCCTGGATACTTCTGTTTCTATTTAACGGCGGCGATCAGCGGTTGTCAGTTACCAGGTACTTGCAAGTCCACTATTTTGAGAGGGAGAAGGTTAGTTTATTAAAACACCACCTTTCTGGTCACATATAGAATCAAAAACTCTTGTTATACTATGATTATAATTCAGTTAGAAACTAGTTTACAACTACATCTTTTGAATTCAGTTTTCATTTGAGTACGATCGTGACTTCAAATTCCACCAAGGTAATATTTGCGCACCCCAACTCTTTCGTCATCGGCGTTAAGTCTTGATGCCCTATTAGTTATATCTTTGTAGATTCTACCTTGCAGTGGCCGACGAAAATTGTAGTGTGATCATTTTGGAGGCAAAATCTCAGAAACAAACTTACAAGTAACCATTAAAAGAATTAAGTAGATCTGTCAAATGTGGTAAAGTCTTAGACCACCGCCCTTTTTCAAGCTAATGGCATAGGCAGGGCAAGGCATGCACAGTGAATCGCCAAGCTGTAATACGTTTGTGCCAGCTCTTTATGTAAGATAGCATATATTACAAAATAGGTGGTCTCTGAAGATGCAGTCACGAAGCGGGTACAAGTATGAATTACTAACGTGGTCTTGCGTGAGTTAAGTTTATCATCTCCCAATATATACTACTAGCATATCGGCCATGGAGCGAAGATAATGTCCTTTGGATTCATGGAGGTCCATCTGACTGACCTTGTAGTGTGTCCTGCCTTTCACTTGGAAGATAGAGAGCATATTGGTTAACATGCATTTCCAAAAGTAACTTGACACTGCTGATCTCTGAGAACTTGCAAGTACAAGGGGCTAATATTTAGTAAAGCAATGGATATTACATTTATGAGTTTAGACCATTTTGGCACACATTGCTGTGATTCTTGCCAGCATTTCCATGGGTCATTGAAACTGCAAATGGTGCCTGTACACGTAGTAGAGTGGGTGGTCAAAGCTCGTGCTTTTGTACCTCCACGTCCTTTTAATACGATCATCATGCTTGCCATCTGACGGCGAAAGAAGATCGGGGTCACCTATCTAATGCTAACTGATCCGAGTGAGCGACGAAATATTAGTTGCATGTATGTGTGAAATACATTTCTAATGGTTCTAGTAATAGTACCGCCTATAGCAACGGCAATTTGCTGCTTTTGATGCACTTATTTTGAAAATAACGTCCTGATTGGGCCAAACACTTTCTCTGTTTACTTATCTGATTTCTTGGTAGGTTATGGGCCCTAAAATAACATTTATAGATCCCAAAAGGCTCCGTTGATCCCATATTGTGGACCTCTGGCCTAGACTGTAATGATACCAAAATAATACATTGGTTCTACTAAAATCTCGATAGTTTAAATCCAAACAGTCAACTACGTTACGGTGAATGTGCCAACTCAAGTCTGAATATGCGCCAAATACGACAGAAGAGTTGCATTGCCATCCCTGTAGATGTTTCCTTGCAATACGTGCATTTGATCATATGTTACAATAACGGATAGGGGACCAGGTAGATACAAAACGACAATGGAACAAAAACACCATTATTCTCGGAAGCTTTTGGGGGAAGGTAAACTGAAATTACTTCGGTTGCAATGTAGCTAAGAGTACATAAAGAGCTGCCAGAGCAGTGATTGTATCAGATGGTGTTATATCTGACAAGAAGGGGTGAAAGATTGCAGGAGCAATGGATGGAAACTCATTGATGGAAGATCATTGATGGAAGCTCATTGATGGAAGCTCACTAATGGAACCTCATTGATGGAAGCTCATTGATGGAAGCTCATTGGTAAAAACTCATCGATGGAAACTCATCGATGGAAGCTCATCGACTGATCGAAGCTCATCGACTGATGGAAGCTAATCGATAGAAGCTAATCGATGGAAGCTCATTGATGGAAGCTCATTGATGGAAGCTCATTGATGGAAGCTCAATGATGGAAACTCATTTCAGAAATTTAAGCTTAAATTTATTTCATTTCAATACCGACTGTGCGTTCCAATGCAAATTATCTGCCTCTGCACAGCTGCAAGAGGCATACTTCGTGAGGTATGTTTTCTTAACGACACTTTTCACTAGTAAAGCATTGTTACTATGGAACCAAATAAGAAGCTTCTTGATTTGTTTTGTAACCCGGTATTCATGCAAATCTGTGAGAGGTGCACGCTCCCAGAAAAGAAACCCTGCTTTTCCCCTCTATCGTTGCGATAATGATTCGCGACAAAATCACAGTAACCTGACAACAACGTTGAACCACGAAATCGTCTCTAGAAATCGTCTTCCTACTGTAGTAGATACAATGCATTAGGTCTTACACTAAGAGAAACGGCATTTTGACCAGCTGTCTTGAAACTACATTTCAAAAATGGAAACAAAAATGGGGGACACTTGAGCCTTGCAGCTCCCCCTTTAAGTTGAGCCCGTCTAAGACATATTATCTTTACGTTAAGCCTCCCGCTCTGCATCGAATACTAAAGTTGATGTCCTTAAGTATATTGTACAAATTATATCTTTATAAGTAAATAGAAAGTCAATTGCTAACTTCCTTAATAGCTTAAGCGCCTTTACGTATGTCTTCACAAACCGGTAACCGGTGTAGCCTACATACTAGTAGATTGCAACTCCAAAACTACAAAGATGTGCAGAACCACAGTTCAGTAGAGAGTATCAATTCGCGAACTAAACAGTTAAAAGGTGCTGATGCAAAAGACGCTATTGCACTTATTACTTTCAAAACATTTCACTTGGCAGCAACCCAGAATTGCATAGCAAGTCATACCACTTCAGGACCTAATTACGCTACGATAGTGTGCCCAAAATTCTTTTAAAGAGCTTCTATTAGTTTAATCACCCAATGTATTGGTCTACCTTTGCACAAAAACAGCAATTAATGATAAAAAAATGTTCAAAACAGGCTTTCAACACACTGAAGCTTGCTAGAAAGGTACATGGCAGCTCACTCTAAGCTTGGTAAGCTGTTGCGGAACCAGAAAACACTTGGCCGTAAGAACCAGCGCTTCTACGATACAGCTGAATGGAAAGTCTCATTGGAAACAACACACTGATCTTTTTATCTCCTTATGAATTATTAAGAGCAATACTGGTGCTGAAATTTACCTATTATTTACGAGACATAATACGATAAACTTGCAAATAATAGTATTGGCTTTTCAGAGCAAAACAAATCCCTACACCTGAAAATATGACTTGCGAGTCTTTACGGGTCCCAGACGGTTTTGTTTCACTGCCTTTCAAAACCGCTATACCTGATAGAGGGTCATGATCGTCTGATAATATTCCCTGCGATTGCGACTTCAAAGTTACTGTCGGTTAAAAATCAACTGAAAAGATAGCTCAGTAAAATCTCACCATGGACGACTTCATTCTGATGTCTTCTGCCAAAAGCCAAAAGCAGTTGCCCCATATTAGTAATTATTAAGAAACGGTAAAGCGGTTACATTGTTCCGCGTTGTATAACAAATCTGAAGTCGTTACGTAATTTCCCTTCACTATTACGGATCTGTGTTCACCTCTTCCGATTCCCGGCGGGACAATGAGTAGTGAGGGCGCAAGTCTCTTGTTCCTTGACATACACCCAACAATAAGATAATGATACTAAAGGGAACTATTTTCCAGTAAACACACTTCCTTATGGGTAAAAAGAACATTATTGAATAAGACTAGGCTTTATAAATATTTCATTCCTATTTCCTTTAATATTCATTGGGGACTGAAACCTACTCTTTCGTAGGAATACGGCAGAGTCCTGAGCAATATCGGCCCTAACACTTGTCTTACAGAACACCAGTGAAAACGGTGCACAAAAATGGGAGCAGCCCAAATCAAGAAGAAAGTTTCAAGTCTGCGTTATGGACTTGATTGACAATTCCTACTTTCAGCAGAGAAATCAGGGAAACTTATAAAGTTGCAGACTTGTAATTTTAGGACCCTAATTATAACTTACCCGAATAGTAAGGATTCACATAAACTTCAAATATATCAAGTAAAAATGCCATAAACGGTGAGCCAACCCCTTACTAGTAACTGACTTCTATTCTTTAACCTTCTCCTCCTTGATTATAAGCAAGAGTTTAAATATTGCTCTTTCGAAGGGAAATCAAACAGAAATAAAACCTGGAAAGAAAAACATTTCGCTGAATTTTAGGGCATTAACACAAACGGTGACGGCCAGCGAGGGTCCTAGGGTGAAACTGGCGACACAGCAAATAATCGTTTCCTAAAGACAGTATCGTATTTGCAGCTTTAAGCTTTGCAGGCCCACGCTGGAAACTACGCGCTTTCGCGATGCCACTGACAAAAACAATTTCGGGAAGGCGCTAAAACGCTGCAAAATCATTAGTCTAATGCAGACCTTAGCACCTGTCGGAAAGGTAGATAAAACCCACTACATTTTGAAAAAACTGCCGCTGTTCAGCGAAGATCGAGGAGTTTCGGTCGTCGAACCGCTGTCTTAAGACTCTTCCAGCACATCTATTTGTTACACACAAAACCACGAGTAAGCATCTCCTGTAGGTTCGTAAAGTTGACCTTCTAAGTTATACAAATCTGAATACGTGAATGGGCTCACCTGAGATGAGATGTCCGAACATGGTTTATTATTCCAGAAAGTGAAGATTGCATACTATTACATCCACGCCACATACAAACAAACATTTTTCTTTTGCGCTCTTCTCGAGATCTCTGCAGAAGAAATAAGGAAAACATTGTAGAATCATGTCTGTTAAAACTATAATAACAACAATATAATAAACGGCAAATAAGTGAATTAAGTATGGTGGCGTTCAAGATACTCAAGGATACGATTGGGTGATGGGGCTCTGGAATGACGTAAGGTTAAGATACGAAACAGTTTTCTATTTGCTTCACTTTATGGAGGCAAGATGAAGCCACGCCTTGGTGTGGACTCACTGCGAAATACATTTTATGTCAAAGAAAAATCTAAAATCGATTCCCCGGTGACATATAGTTTCTATTTCTCTAGTGTTCTTTTCAAAACTAAATCTAAAATATAGTACATGCTTTTTTGCGTAGTGGCTATTTAGTACAGGCCAGTTTTCCGATCTGTTCCAACGTTCTGATAAAAAGAAAGCAATGGGTGAAAGATTCCAGGTTGTTTATCTTCAATATAAGATGAGTGCAAGGGGGTAGGGTGGAATTTACACAGTATGTTCAAAACTCATTAAACTGATAAGCGGGGGTCCTGCAAAAGTCTCCGAAACCAATGGATCCAGTCGTGTGGAATGAGGAATTAGAAAATGGAGACTTCGGTTCAGGGACGACGTTCTCTTAGCACAAACCAACGGTCTACAAACGTCTTAGCACATGGGGTAAGATAACAGCAATGACAGCAATACAGCAAACTTAAATAAAAATGCAAGGCATTCACCTACGCCCGTTTCTATATGTTCCTTCCATATATTTTTATTACACTCAACAGGTTTCAGAAATATACTATGTTGGGAGAGTTAAATATGAGGGCAGGGGATAAAAAAATCTTTTAAACCGGCAGGATGAAAAAATCTGATAAACCGGCAGGATGAATGGACCTATACCAAAGAGTTCTATCACTTGGGGTATTCTATATACAAGAGTGCTGCTTTTTTCGTCGTGGCTCAATAAATTGGGCATGCCATACAGTTCAACGTTTTGCTTTGTCATAGTCTAGATTGTTATCACACTTGCAGTGCCCCTTATCCTTTACTTGTGTTCAGGCAAGCTATGACAAATACCAAAAAATTCTAATGTCAACTCGGTGCCTGATTTCAAGCTGCAATTGACAAAAACGGCAGGAGAAGCTGCTTTTGGTCAAACAAAAGACCAGACAGTGTTGTTCGTCTGTCTGGAAGAAAGAACCCTCCCACTGACTGCAATGTTCCTGGCAATCAGCAATGAGTCCGTTATAGAATTGGCAAAACCGGTCAAAAAGCCAGTAAGCAAGCAACAGGTACAGCAGTTGTGAAAGTTTCCTTAGGACGTATACAATGGGGAACCACTCAAAACGTAGCAGCACAACGCCCTTTGAGTGAATGTACATACAAAAAAGGGCAGAGAACAGACATGTTTCAATAAATCTCCGTCTTTTCACACCAGGTTGTCTGGTATCAAAAGACTGGCGCATATGGTGTAATAAGTACATTTGTTTAGTATGAAGAACGCAGTCACGAAAATTATAAGGCAGGGGGGATTGCCGGAGATCAAACCCAGGTAATTATACATCTCTCGTGTCAATTTTACTTTAACTGATTCTATGTAAAAACCCTTCTCTTAAGGCTCGTTTTAAACTGACGTAACTTTTTTTTACTACTCCTGTTAGTCAGTGAAAGCACCGGTGCAGCAGGAAATATTCTGTTTTTTCTTTTATGGCAACGCGTTTGCCCAATGTCCAAGGCGCTTGGTAGCGTCCCTCTTCATCTGGTTCAAGTCAATCCCTTTCACTACTACAGCATACCGGTCAAAACTTAGCAGCAAAAGTAAAAATACTCAATGAAACTCTTCTAATATGTTAACCAATGTAAACAAAAGAGTAAGGTCGGAAACGTGCTCAAGACCCCAAACGTCTGTACCCACCACAATCGAGAACGAAAAATACTGAAATTAAAGTAGCAGGCCGGTTTTATAGTTAAAGACATGCAACTCTCCAGACAACTAGCCATATTCCAAGAAATTTCAGTTCAGAAATACAGGGGAAAGATCATGGCTATTGCTTTGTACAATTTACCATACTTACCATAAAATTTTGGACTGCAAACGTTCGAAAGTTAAAGCAGTTAAATCTAAAAATTAATACGCATCTGCTAGCCTCATACTTATAAAAAATTAAAACCACGGACGTAAACATATTTAATACTTAAAATAATATTGAGAAGTGATATTTAAAACTGATCAACATCAAGCAGGCTGAAACCACACGTTCGGCGTTCAGCTCCTCTTCGTCGGACGACTGAACCATGTCTCTTCCACGCCAATTCTGCCTATTTTAATCATATTTTATAAAGTTCATACTGCCTAGTATGATTTTAAATCAGTATTCGACCTGTTCCTCGATCAAAGAAACAGCTTTCACCAACAGTACTCTCGGGGGTCGGAGTTTGTACAAATAACTCGTTGCACGGGGCAAGCGAACTTTACCTCATCGATAAAATGCATTGTACGATTCAATGTACAATGTAGCACAGCCGCTTTCATAGTAAGGAAATGTTGGTGGCAGCTACGAATGGGGTTACACATCATTCGCTTTGATCACTATGAGAATTTATTTGGCTTTCTAATCTTCTGTTGATTCTTATGGACTACCTTGACATGGCTTTGGCCATTGGGTCTACTTTTGGGGATCACATCAATCGCCAACTCTAACAACAGTTAAAATTAGTGTCCTGAAACCAAATTTCTTTCAGCAGAGGCCTATGCAAACGATGATTAGGAAGTGAATTGACATTTTAACCTTCTTTCACGAGGTCACCTGTTTACTGGACTAATCGTCACAGCCCTGCTGCCCCGCCCCATCCCTGCACCAACGAATTGGTCAATATAATTAAAACCTGATATAAGCACCACTCCAACTTTCCCTTAGATCTCTCAGTGTGCTCCATAGATATAAAGACCTTATATTTGGTGGTACAACTTCGTCAGTGTTTTAGGCAACTGCAAAATATTCAGAAGCAAGGACAATTAAATCCTTTCTCTTCTCATACCTCTTGCGTGCACAAGATGCAGATATGCCTTTTTGAAGCAGACATTTTTTGAGTAGCTAACAAATACACGTCTGCTTCAAAAAAGTGATGACTGCTTACAGTATTGTCCCCCGATAATCTGACAACTTCACCAGACGTGGGATGGGAAAGGGGGTGTGGTGCAACAGTCACGTGTTATGACACAATCACTTTTGGGTGTCGCGGTGCCTCAGTTGGCTACGTGTATGATCATGCTTACGTTGTGGGTCTGGGGGGGAGGGGTAGCCCCCAAATCATTGTGAAGCATCCATTGTTTTATGTACATGGCATACACAGACTTTTACTACTAATGGTGAAGTTAACACAGCAAGGGCTAGACAACGGTGAAAGTAGTTATGCACAGTACCAACGACTTCGGTCACCCTGCAAAGACACCCAATAGCTCGTAAAAGGCCCAGCATTCGGCAAGAGAACAACATACAATTCCATGTTAGTGGAATGAAAACGCAGAAAACTTTCACTGATTGGTTCTGGCGGCAAAAGCCCAAATTCCACGGGGTCGTCCTAACGCTACAAAATAACAGTACCGGCATGTTTACGGGGCAGACACGAAACGGCTGGCGCTCCACCAACACTTTCCACTTAGGACACGTCTTTGATAGTTGCATAGTACGAACTCCCTTCTACCAAAATTTTATCCTTTGGCAAAAAAAGCAATACGCCTATTCAGTTTAATATAGGCCTACATTTTTTCAACGACCACAGCACTAGAAGAAAATACAAATCCCCAAAATATACAACCTGGTTTTTTAAATAAAAGAAATATGTTATATTTTACGGTTGGTTTTACACTTGATAACCGTGAAACGATAGACTTTGAATCTGGTGTCTCCACATACCTCGTAAAGTAACTAAACTTGCTAACCCTCCCAAAGTAAAAAATGGCAGAATCGATGTGCTCATTTCATAAAAAACTACCATATAAGCAGGAAATCGATTTAAAGAACTCCATATCCCTTGCATGCGCAGGACCAGAGTTAAAGGTGCCCCGTCACGACCACAACAAAGGGCAACATCAATTTTCCCCGTTACGTGGCACAATTGCTCCTAGCAAATCTTGCCGTGGGAAAGTTTCTCTCACGCTCACCTATGTATGAAATTTATTAACTTCAAGAATAAAAATTTATATGGCGATCCTACAATTTTAAATCAAGATACAACTCACTTCTAATTCTGCCTTTCACAACACTTTTTTAAGCAGTAAGCTTTAATTGAGTTAAAGCCTGAAATTCAGACCAGTAGTGCTGCTTGATAGGTACGTAGAACACATCCTGAAAATCGAGAAAATGCTTAACTCCACCGTAAATGAGCAGATAAACAATGACGGGCATTTACAAGTACATTTGCCGCTGCTTGTGATAACACAAGTTCTGATGGGTTTTCAAGTGGTCGAATTTCAAAGTGAAAGGCAAATTTATATTTTTACAAGTTAGCTACCTTCACAAGCCTACTCCTTACATGTAGTATCTTTCAGCTGATCCTTATTTACCCCGAGGCCTCCCTTACTTCAACGTTTATGATCAGGAAACTTAAGAATTTTGTCACTTTGGTCGGAAAGAGATAGAAAGGGGTTAAAGGCAAGAGAGTGCAGCCCCGCCCATTTTGCTGCATCAGCACAACAGCAGGCGGTTAAGAAAAACCAATGTCAGTGTTTTCAACCCACAAGCTAAAACAAGACACGTGCACCATCTCTAGTTTCAGTACTATGTTTCCTTGTTTGCAAAATGCCAGTAATTCAATAAATGGTAAACACCTTGAATACTGCCTACTGATTTTTGCCTTATCGACGTCAATCGATTCTACCGGTGAATTCATGTCACGTACAAAGTTCCCATCTATGATAAACAAAGAGCTTTCAGGGATAATGCAAGCCATCACGTTGCTCAAACGGCTTAATGACTTGTATATTTGTGATATTGCTCATCTTTGAAACTATATCTACGTATCAAAGTCTGTACATGATTATGCACAAGGAGCCTTCTGGTATCAAGATACTAGAAACATGTCTCAGTTCTTATCGTATGTCATTTTAAGGAGGGGCGTATTATAGCGATATTTCCGCGGTAAACAATTCTTGAAATAAAGGCAATTTCAAACTCAAAGGATTCAACATCTACATTTGCCCTTAATTTTAATACTAAGCCTCGAGGATTATTACATATTGTGATCAAATGGGGTCTTTTGCCAATGTCATATAACCTTGTTTCTGACAATATATTGCAAAGGAGAAAGTATATTTCAGTTTGTGTACGTGGAAATGAAGCATGAGTAACTTTCTTAACATATTTTCGATTCTCGATGGTTCTGATGAAGAGGGTTTTATATGACCTCTGACAAGTACAACAAACGTGTACGCAATACACACCGCCAGAAAAAGCTTACTCCAGATGATCTAAGTGTAGGATTCCATTCCTTGGGCCAAAACGTACACCAGGAAGCTAACCGGTTAAATGAACCGGAGGGACTAGTGAAAAAAATCTCTCTTTGTTTAGCACGAATTTCCGGTGATTTTTTTTTCAGAAGAAAGTACGTTAATGACCAGACTGAAACGTTAAAAAATTCAGGAAAGGAAACTGAATCATCAAAAGCTATTTTGGTCTAAAAACTGTTTCTATCGCACTCTAGGAGAGAATGGGCTACTAAAATAAAAGAAAGGTCAAGAACTATAAACAGGGCGAGAACAGGGTATCGTGCCATACGGTCCATGAAAGGAGCTGGTACGTAAATAGAGCCAACCAGACAATTATTGGAAGGTTTCAATGGGGCACGCATCTGTCCAATATCAGGCCACTAAACGAATAAGACATTAAATATTTTCCTAGGGTTTCTTCATTCGTCCTTGTTATTTAAATTGGTACCGCTCACGCCCAACCTGTTTGCATTAACATTTGAAAATGAAGGACTGTAGGCCACATGAACATGTCGCCGGGATCAGATAAAGTAGTCACGCTAGTCCCGGATTCTATCAACCACGTAAATACGTCATGATTGATATCCCAGTACATTTTCCTTTGTAAATTACTGTTATGTGACGGTACGATCACTAAACAATAGACTGACCTTCTATTTGGCTTCCGTGACCTTACAGAGCACACATGCCAGTAAAAATTGTTGGCTGAAGGGCTCGGGCAATTTTATGACCACGTGAACAAAGTAACAATCAATAATATCAATCAATAACTAATGCATGACACCGATCATGAATAAGTTACTTGACCCTATTTTCATGTTTTGTGCCACACACCATTTCTTAAAGTACCAATTATTCGCAGTGTAAACAAGGTCATGCCCTCCAAATATTTTTTTCTGGTTATCTACGAAGAAAAGTGACTCAGTTCCAAGGAAATAGTTATTCTCAAACCCTGCAGAATAGTTTGAAAACCTCAGACCATAGCATCATAAATTTTTGGTAAATTTATCCAGATACAAATTTTGTCTACCGTCTTCCAAGACATCTGAAGGAATGCCTGTTTATACACATACACATACACATACACACACACACACACACACACACACACACACACACACACACACACTAT
>JAAAKM020000913.1:2593-13811 GCA_010016025.2 Alatinidae sp. Z8VKAUB7J3 | reverse complement strand
TAATAGTTGTTTCAATTGAATTACACATGTTTTGAAGACCATAAGACAAGCTCCTAAATTTGCGTTTATATCGTCAACAGTTTCTCAACATGTTTATTTTGAATGTTAAATATTAATATGAATTAAATTATGTTTATCTGTGTAGCTAAGTTGGCAATTTATGCACCAGCTGTAGTTAAGATGCCTTCCAATTTGCAAAAATTGTAAACTGTTTAATGTTTTTCATCAGCGGACCCGTGCAAAATAAAAGTTGTCTAGGCATTTTTCCACATAGTATTCCTAAAAATCTGCCGCATACAGACCTACGTATTTGAAATCTTAGCCAAATTTACCTGAGCTCTACAGATGTACTTGTACGTGATCCTGGGATGAACAACTTCATAATGCTGGCCATACGTTGCCGGTTTCTTAAAACATTTTTGCTACCCGGTTAGTACCCCCAGTCGCACGTTTGATATGTAGAAGAAGTAAATGGCATTGTAAGTGGACTTGAGATAGAAAAGTTGATTATCTCGTTATTGCTTTGGTTTGCCGACTTATCCAAACCCTTCTTCAACAATCCTTTCTATTAAGATTTCCAGTTTGTTTTATAAAAATCTATTAAGCACCCTACTTCTGATGAAATATCAATTAAGTGCCATGCTGTTAATGCTCCCCACCCCTTCGCTTTTCCCCTTCTTAATGTTCAGTTTGGTTGTCTTTTCTAGATTGTTGCTTCATGCTACCCATGCCCAGCAGGGCACTCATGCCCTACGCCTTCAACGACACCAGTTGCCTGTCTAGCAGGTACATACGCCGTGAAAAACCAAGTAAATTGTACAACTTGCCCAGCTGGTCATATGTGCCCCAGCACAAAGCATGGTCCCAGACGATGTAAATTGGGACAAACCACCAATGGTCTTACCAATCAGATCAGTTGTTCTGATTGCCCGGCTGGATCTTATTGCCCAACACCAGAGTAAGTACTTTAAGTACCAACGAAATTTGGTTACATAAGTTATTTACAGTATCTATTAAGGAACTAGACTTAAACAGATATTTTAAATTACCTTAGTATCCAACTGAAGTTTTGATTTATTACGAATTTTGATATAAAAATATATTCAATGCTGCTGCCGCAGAACCTGCAATCTAGAATAGATTTGATTAGTTTTGCTAGTTTGGATGGTAGACCGCTGCTTAGAATATTCGCAGTGTATGGTAGAAAATTATACGTTTCATCACATTTATTAAAAAGTAAAGGAAACTCCGCTTCGCCGCGTCGCCACTTTACTACTTTCTTTACAATGTATATGATTTCTTGTTCCCAATTTTCCCACGTAATTGGGGTTGCTCCTTCTTCCATGTTAAAGCTCGTCATTGTACCCCCAGCAAATGGTAACGTCTATGATTGTGTATCAGAAAAGTTGGCTTGTGGTGCAAAATTTGAATATTGCGTTGACGAACGGATTCATTTTGCTAAACGTTTTCACCTTACACTAATCACAGCAATCGTGTGCAGTGAAATGAGAAAGCTATTACGATGAATTTATAGCAAAAGAGAAGATCCTATAAAATAACGGTCACGAGAGGATCTTCTTTCCTGTAAATTCATCGTAATAGCCTTCTCATTTCACTCCATACGATCGCTGTGATCAGTGTATGGCGAAAACGTTTATCAAGATTGTGTATTAATTCTGATAAATACCTGTAGTAAGTAAAGTCAACTTCGTAACGTTATTTACGGTAAGATGTAGTAGTACATAATTGCATTCATAGTGATCAAGGGTTTCTGATAATAATGTCTCCTTACTTTATTTTAGACAAACAATTAAGAATTGCACCACCGGTAAATATAGTACTGGACTGGCAACAGAATGTAAAGATTGCCCGGCAGGTCACAAATGTCCAACTACTAAGGTATCAGATGAGTAAACATTATTTTATAAAGATATATTATATATACTTTTTTATATATATAAACGGTATTTACAGTATCGGAACATACTATTTTCCTCACAGTTTTGTATTTAGCAATCGCATTACCGTATATTGACAGCTTAAGTGATTGGTTACGATGTCGTATTTTTACGCCGACCTTGGCTGGAAAGGTACTTTTGCAGCAATGAAGCGAGATATACTCAAGCCGTTTTGCAACCTTTAAAATTTTCTTTCGGTTTTCGGACGGCAAGCTATTCATAAAAAGGGTTCATATATGTAAAGTTTTCTCATAGATGAGAATTCCTCGGTAACACGTTTTTAATAATTGTGTAACATGTTCTTATTTCTTTCGTTAGGTTTTCCCTATACCATGCAGCCCTGGACAGTACACGTCAGCAAATTCTACGGATTGCATAAATTGTCCTGCAGGCGAAGCATGTCCAGATATGAGATCACCTGTGCGCCAGACATGTCGTCCGGGTATGGATGAGTTTTACTTACCATTTATACCATTCACCTTTCAGTATTAATATCTGTTATTTGTGAGAGGGTGTTGATGTTATTTTTACACATCTAACCAAATGATTGCAACATTTTCTTGGTCTCTGATATTATCCACGGATGCTTGTAAAGCAGCTTATTGTGCGGGTTTTTTTGTCCTTTTTAAATCGTTTACACTATAACTCGGACGGCTTACAGTAGCCTGCCATCAAAGTAAACGCTAAGATTAGTTATTTATATTAACACATTTCAATTAATGCTAAACTTTTGTGGCTGTACTGTGCGTAAGAGAATATTTCCAATAGGTTTCAGATCATATCTGATACTGTTTTGATGGCCCTAAGTATCACTTTATGTTGATAATGCAAAGACGCCTTTTATTGGACTGTCACTGGTGCCATTGGCGTGAACGCCCGTTATTGACGTCATATGTAAGCTATGTAATGCCGATAGGAAGTTATTAACATTTCCTTTTTATAAAGACTAGTAGAGAAATAGAAAATATGTCACCATCGGGACTACCACTCGATGATAACATTTCTTTGTTTTGTAATCTGATGTATCACCATTCGCGTGTTTTCTGTATAATCATTCAGAACTACAAATGTTGGTATTAAATATATATTGTTAAGTCGTGAAATGAAGACTGTAAGTTGTGTTGCAGTTCAAAGACTTAAATAGATTTAGAGTGATAATCTTCCACTCTTTTGTATAGGAACATATTCCATCGGCGGTAAACAGGAGTGTACGATCTGTCCGAAAGGCAAATACTGCCCATCAATAACAAGTGCAACCGAAGTGGATTGTGCAGAAGGTCATTTCTCTGTTGGTGGAGCTGAATCATGCACACCCTGCCCTATGGGAATGGAGTGCCCAAATAAGGATGGGTCTGCAAATGTTAACTGTGCTCCGGTAAGCAATAATTTTGATGTCCTTTGAGTAACTCCTGCTTGTGCAACTCATGGCGATAGTTCATCTTATAACAGCCAATTATTTGATGTCATCAAGCCATAAATAGTATCTCCTAGCAGACAATTATTTGATGTCATTAAGCCATGAACAGTATCTCCTAGCAGCCAGTTGTTTGATGTCGTCAAGCAATATCTCCATGTACGCTACGCGCCTTTCTGTGTTTCCTTTCCCTTCGTATTTCGTCTTCCTCCCTGTTTAATAGCATGTCGCGAACTTAAGGATATGTTATGATTCATTTTCAACCTGTTATTTACTTATTTAGTTTAAAGCAGAGTATATGCACTTGTGAATCGATACATGGAAATATATTTCCAGTGCCGTTTTAAGGATAATATTGAGGGAATGCCACAAATAAAATTTATCTAGGTAGATTCTCATCTTTATTCTTGTTTTGTCGGAAAACACTCCATTAATCTATGTGCCAATCAATATCTTAAATTTTACGCATGTTACTCTTTGTATTATACTAAGTAACCCGTGTCTGCAACATAAGAACGTGTCCATATTTAAGTCTTCCACAGTTTATGCTGCTCTATGTACCGCTTCCGTATATGATCTGTCCACGCACATTTGTTCGCGCATGTTAGTTCACGCACATTCAGTCACGCAAATTCGTACACGCAAATTTGTTCACACTCATTCGTACACACACGCACGTGAGTTCACGGTACTATTCTATGAGATATAATACAATTTATCGTTACTTCTCGTCACTTTATTCGTTAACTTTATAGGGAAAGTATTCACCTGGAAACAGAACTGCTTGTCTTGATTGTCCAGCAGGGCACTACTGCAGCAGTGCAAAGATTAATACACCAGTACCTTGTGACAATGGGACATACTCATCTGGCAACCAAGTGGTAAGTTGGTACATAACATGATAAATATGTTCAGCACATTTGGAAATAAGTAACGTCGTCGGTGTGTAAAAAAGTATGGTGAGTGCCTCTGGTGGCATACGGAGACTTTTTCAAATGAAGAGGGGGGAGCATGCCTGCTCCAAAAGGTGTGTTGTCTGCTCTCACACCTCCCTCAGCATCAGACGTAATGGGAATACGATTGCATGTGCTGGTTCTTTATACGCGGGGAAATGAACAAGGGTAACATAACAATGATCCCCATATGTTCACCTGTTACTATACCCTCCTTCCTCGCTATGACACTGACTATTACGTTGCGAGTATGTATTTCCTGTTACTGGAATAGTTAACGTGGAGAAGGGGGGAATAGGTTTTTTGCCATAACAGGCTATATTTCTATCCGTTATTTTACCCTAATGATGAATTTACTTACGCTCGTAAGTTACTCCCTGATATATATAAACCTGTTGTTTCTGGAATCAACGACAAGAGATTTCAAGAAATTTTCAAGGACAAGACACAGGAACGCAACAAGAAGACACGCAGACGTTTGATAAAATTTCCCTTTGACACTCTAAAGTACGGAAAAGTACTTATCAGGTGTTGAAAAACGAACTTCGAAGTATATATGTCAAACATTCGATTAACTACAAAGAAGCTAATAAAACACACTGTCTACATCACTAGATAATACCGCACGTCAAGTATTATATAAAAGATCCACCAACAGTAGTTTAGTGTACAATACTATATACACTGTTTAAGATTTAGGGAGAATATATTCCTAGACCAATCCTAGATCTGTTGAGACTGACATCATAATAGCAAAAGCCACTGTGACGACTGTCTCTAAAGCAACTGACGTATCGCTATATGATATCGATTGAAACACTGATAAGTTCTTCTCCTTCTGATCATATCTTTATGCTTCCCATAGGACCGGTTTGGCAGTTGTATTCGTTAGCTGAATACTTTGATTTCGATAGGCCTTTCTGCTGACTCTTTGTGTTTGTTACAATGTTCTGGGTTCTACTAAAGCATTATCGACCAATTTACAAGTCGTGAAATATTTTACACAAGGAAGGACACTCATTTTGCAAGTTCTTAACCAAATCTGTTCGCTTTTGTATCCCTTTGTCTTATGTTTGTGTTCTTATCTCTGTGTTGAAAATTTCCTCCTGTAATGCTAGCAATCATCTGAACTCTCGTATTAGAGTTGCATCACCACATTTACGACTTTCCCATTATTGTTTTAGATGTGTTATGACTGCCCATCCGGGTATGAATGCCCTACCACAACATCTGGTACACCCCAGTTGTGTACTGATGGTTTTATTAGCAACGGAATTCAGCAGAAATGCATTGAATGCCCAGCAGGATTTGCTTGCCCGAATAAGTTTTCATTGCTGATGATTCGTTGTCAGCCAGGGCAATATTCACTTAAAGGAGCTATAGTAAGTATATATGGCATAAGAAGACCTGTGCTTTTTTGTTATTAATTCATTTTTTATAGACATTTGATTTTTGCCTTGAACGAAGCGCACCACCTTATAGTTACAAAAACACACTAGTAGAAGCAATCTATCTCCGAATTCAGGTTTTTATAAAAATATATTTTAGAAATAAAAAGGATCTCTCCACGTGGTGGATAATATTTCTATTTCCTTTGTATATTTTAGAATTGATCATTTCATCTCCTCTCTTTCTATGTTAATTTCTTCTCTTTATTAGTTATATTACCAGAACCAGTCATAAAATAACTTTTACTCTTTTTTGTACTTTCATACAGACCTGCACCCAGTGTGAAATTGGAAAATTTTGTTCAAACACTTCCAAAGTGGGAGAAGATTGTCAGGCTGGCACTTACAGTCTTGGTGGCGCGGTGGAATGTCAGCCATGCCCCAGAGGACACAGTTGCCCAGATCCGAAACTACCTCCAGCGCGTTGTGCTGCTGGGACCTACACTAACAAGTCATCAGCGTCATGCTCCCCATGTGATGCTGGGTTTACCTGTGCAGAAGGCAGTATCTCTGCAAGGCCCACCACAGGAATCTGTCCAATCGGCTCTTATTGCCCTGATGGTACGACTATTACCATCTGCCCATCAGGTACATATGGTAACCAAACGGGTGCCTCGAGTGCGGCAGCTGGCTGCCCGGCATGTCCTGCCGGATACTTTTGCCCACCTGGAACAGCAGGTTATCCGAAAGATGAACTTGGTTGCCCACCTGGCCATTATTGCCCAACTGGTAAGATATGCCAAAAGATCTCTTTCACATACTTTAACATCAACAATTATGCAAATCAAAGTTATTACAAAGTTAATTTCTCTGGCAAAGATATAAATTTATGTTAGTATGTAGCAGAATTAGTGCTTTAATGCTCTCGGCGGAAATCGGACGGAGGAAGATAATAAGTGAAGGAAGCGAAATCAAGACATTTGAAAACATGCCGTTGCCAGCATTTGACTATTACAGAGTATGCTTGGTATCGTAGCAATAGAACGTACGCAGAAAATGGCTTGTGTCATGTATTGGTACACACTACGCTGGGCGGCAGCTGACGCTGCAAGCAACTTGTTGTTTTGTTTGTTCTTAAAGGCCTCTAGGCAACTGTGATAATAGATGTTTGTCGATGCAAACATGTAATCACCTTATATAATCGTGACAAGTTTCAGACCCCTTTCAAAGGAGATATTCACGTGTCCGTGTTGGGTGCGTATATATGCACATGTTTGCCATGAGAAACAAATAAATTAAACTGCATAAAAAAGATTAAAACTTAAATACATGTAATAAATATACAATTTGCTTTCAAATATGCAACTATAAAAAGAACCTAAAAGAAGATATATTTAAAGCAGAACGTAGTAACTTGCAGTTGTATACAAAATAGATTTAATTGTTCTATATGCCCTTATAATTGGAGATGCCAAGGATGGCATTAAAACGGTTCAACAAGGCTTGTTTATCTAGTTTAAAAGGTGTTAACCAAAGCGCGTGATTACAAAAGAGGAAAAGGTAGATTCCTTGAGGTTAAAATGGATTTAGTCAATCATTTCCTATGACGTTTGCTGTACATTTGTTACATTGTCAATTCGTAACGTTTAGAAATACGTTTTAACGATGATTACCATTGTTTGCAAACTGTGACTTCGTTTTACTTCGACCATCACTTTGATCATTCTACTAACGGACTTGACCAAACAGAGAAACAGTTGATCAAACCAGCCTTATACCCATTACACAATTTCATTTTCTAGGTACACGAACTCCTTTTGAAAATCCGTGTCCTGATGGTTTCTTTAGCGCAAATCTGAAAAATGAAAGGAAGGAACAGTGTGAGAGCTGCCTGCCGGGATTTTATTGCGTAGGCGGAGATCCAAGCGGTGACAAGCTGTGCCCGAATGGCCATTATTGCCCAGCAAATACTACTTCGGCAACAAGGTACCCTTGCCCAGCTGGTTATTATACAGAAAGGCGGGGTTCTACAAGTAAGTGTGCTACGTCCTTTGTCCCATCGTTCCCAAGTTGGTAAGAGTTAAACATGTATATATCCTTCACTATTTTTTTGCTTACTTGCCCTTACTTTTTATTCTTAGTTATTGTCCTTTTCTTATGCTCGTTTAAACTTTTCTTGTAGCGTTGTTTGCATTTGCATTATTTTTTCATTAAACTGTGTGAAAATGGAAAATTTCATTGTAACTTTAACTCTGTACAATGCCCACGTCGCAATGTTCAATTGCCCGGTCAAATTTTTCTAACAAAGTATTTTGTTGAAATAATAACCTGAAAAATTTTGTGTCTTATTCTTTTAAGTTCTTCGGAGATGATGCTACCTTAAATTATACATATGAAAGCTTCAATTTGACTTTTTGTAATAATGTAAATCTTTGTTGATTTCCAGGCCTCCTCGATTGTAAGATATGTCCTAGCGGATACTATTGTTTGTCTGGCACAAACTCTCCAACCATGTGTCCACCTGGCACTTATAACCCCACACTAATGGGACAATCAATTACAAACTGCAGATCATGTTTGGCAGGAATGGCATGTCCAGAATATGCACTTACGTATCCTTCGGAGAAGTGCAGCGCGGGATATCACTGCCCTGCTGGTACTAAATTTCCCAATGAGACTGTTAATGCTTGCCCCGCCGGAACATACACCGATTTTCATAACCTAACGATAGCCTCAGAATGTACTCAGTGTCCGGTTGGACAGGCATGTTATGCTGGTACTGGTGGACAACAGAAGCCTCCTGTTCTATGCGCATCTGGTAAGTCACCCTAGTTTTGTAAACGGTGTCACAAGTTGTTGTACAGATCTTCGATGCGTGATGGTAATAAAACATGAAATATGATATGATCATGCATAGGAGAATAGTTCTGAAGTACGTTCAGTTCCACTTGTACCCTGTGCGAACTTAATACCGCCAAGTGAAGAACTGAAATTTTTCCTTGAATTTTTAAGAATCCGATTTTTAAGTTGCTTGGGTAAAACGTTTGTTATTAATGTATATTTATTGACAGAGCTACATTCTTATCATAAAGGTTGTTTACATGGGTGAACTGAAATAGATTTAGTTTGATTTAGTTTAAAACTCCTAATAATACAATGAATCAAACATTCAGGTATCTTTATGTAGTTTTCAGCTGTCCGTATATCGTTATGTTCATGTTTCTGGTTCCCTTTAACTTTTTTGCTTTCGTTGTAGGTCACTACTGCCCACTTGGTACAAGGCACCCCAAGCAATACCCATGCCCTGCAGGCTCATGGTCTAACCTTACAAATTTGGAAAAGTTGCAAGACTGCTACGAGTGCCCGAAAGGTTTCTTTTGCTTAGAAGGGGCATCTTCGCCCACAGGAATATGTCCAAAGGGCCATTATTGCCCACCAGGTAAGTTCATGTTCTCGACTGTTAACATGACGCTTCATCCTTGCATAGTACTCTGTAGTTGCGAAATGGTACCGTTTACTGGATTGGCGCTTAAATTGAATTTGTTGGACTATCTTGAATCTTGGGAATAGTGTAAGTACGTGTTACATACAGAAAGTGGCTCTTTGTACTCAATACAATATCTTTTTACTTTATTACTCTACAGCAAGGGTTTAAGAACCTTCGTCAAACGCTGTAATGATATGATCACCGCGTGGTCATCAGTACAGATTGATTCGCACTGCCCTTATTTCTTTCTTGCAAAAAGTAGAGTTCCCTTCTTCAACTGCTGAACCGTAAAGGGTTCTTCAGAAATTCACTACGCCCAGTAACGTAAAAGTCACAAACATTGTTGCTTTTGTGTGTAGTGTTCTTAGCTAACTCTTTCGCATAGTACCAAACGTTTGAGCGTCTGTTGATAATAAAAGCTTGTAGTAACCATATTTGCCAAACCCCTTTAGCACATGGGACACCTTTTCTATTTTATTCCTCGGTATTGTAGTATATAAGTAATCATAAGATCGTCACGGAGTGAGCGTCATGTCAAGTGGAAGGTAGTGAAAAATGTGATCCAGACATTTTCATATATCGATTATCTTTTTATTGCTATCTAGTTGTGTACGTAATTTCCTTGAATCGTGAAGTATCTTTTTAGCAGAACATGTAGAAGATCCTATACTGTATTTAATCTACCAAGTGATGCTAATCCAATTAGATTTTCTTATATTGAGTTCTAGATCGTTCCTTGTTACCATCCACTGTTGCATGTTCCCTGTATTACATCGCTGACATTTCTGAAACCCACTTCTTTTGGCCACTTGTAAGAGTGATTTATTATTTCGCAATGGTTTTCCTTGCTTTTATTAGTTAAACATGGGAAGATAATGTAACAGTGCGTATCTTTCAACTTAGGTTCGTCAATTTTTAAAACTGTTGGGATGAAAAGAACCCTTTCCAACTCTAATTGTGAAAACATTTTTTATGCGTCTTCCACTCTAAAACGACACCGTTTATCATTTGAATTATTAGGCACCAAGTATGGAACAGAGCACCCATGCGCTGCCGGAACATACTCTAATAGGACTGGAAATGTGAGATGGGAAGTATGTGAAAAATGTATCGAAGGCCATTATTGCCCGCAAGGAAGTTCTACACCCACCGCATGTTCCAAAGGCTTTTACAACAATGACCAGTCTGGAAAATCTGTTAGTGACTGCAAGCAATGCCCTGCTGGATACTATTGCCCCAAAGATGGGACTGTTACTGCACAACCATGTACAAGGGGCTATTATTCATTAGCTGGTTCATATAACTGCACTATTTGCAAGGTCGGATTCTATTGCGGGAGTAACACTACTAGTTACGCTTTGATGACGACCTCATTAGTTTGCCCTGCTGGAATGCATTGCCCAACTGGATTAGATAAACAACCAGATTTAGTAACTCATGCATGCCCTAAAGGATCGTATTGTACTAGAGGAGACGAGGTAAGTCAGTGCTACTTTGCTTAGTGAATCATCTTATAGGAAAGTTTGTCAAAGTTGTTGTAGAGTGTTAGCTCTATATAAGATCGGATGGAGGAAATGATTAAGTATAAGGTAATTGTGGTGGAAGGAACAAGTAATGAACAGAGCTGATCATGATGGAGAAGCCTTCAATGACACCTTACTTGTCAGTGTCGGCGTTTGTAGTGACGGTTGTAATGCTGATAGTTTGTTTGTTTATATGTTTGTTTGCTGTCTTACAAGTGTCTTCCTTTTTTGACAGCATGATTTACGATTTACGTATTCCAAGTTCATATTCATGTTAGATCATGGAATTCGGTTCTAGGTCAATTCCCCAACCGGACTATGCCGCCAGAGATTTGTTCAAGTAGTACAGTACTAAGCACACCCCGATCCATAACCTTATGCTCCCTTTGGCCAAACCGGAAGAAAT
Source organism: Alatinidae sp. Z8VKAUB7J3 (assembly GCA_010016025.2). Lineage (NCBI taxonomy): Eukaryota > Metazoa > Cnidaria > Cubozoa > Carybdeida > Alatinidae > Alatinidae sp. Z8VKAUB7J3. The sequence goes on along the minus strand of JAAAKM020000913.1, from coordinate 2,682 downwards.
ACTTGTCGGGGAAATGCTGGCGAATTGTCTGGTTTCCTCGGAATTTACATGCAGCCATATCAAGAAATAGTGTAAAAAAGATCAGTCTT
>JAAAKM020000911.1:0-15535 GCA_010016025.2 Alatinidae sp. Z8VKAUB7J3 | reverse complement strand
TAAATAACTGAGTACGTAAATTATTCACAGAAGGAGTAACCATTTTTGGAGAAAATGATCAGGCATTTTAGTTGTGAGAAGAACACTAGAGAAATAGAAAATACGTCACCACCGGGGATCGAACCCGTTACCCACGCTTTCGCGGCGTGCGCTCTACCTACTGAGCTAGGTGACCTCCGATGTTAACATACTTTTTATTTCTCTAGTCCCCACATTAGCTCCCAGTCTTCCACCTGTGGACATCAACATCCAGTTCAACGCAGTTGGAAACCAGCCTCTCTGTGCCATGTGACTTAACCAAGCATGATAAAGTATTTTATTTGCGAATGCTTTCTTGCTTCCATTTAAAGCTTCCGCTAGCGATCTGGGATGTCCCCGGACTACTTACTTTGTCGGTGGTATTGCTAATGCCTAAATGCATCAAGGATACACGGGAATCATTGCTACTCTAGAGCTAAAAAGAAATCCTTCGAGCATTTACAATTCTTGTTGGTGTTAATAACTGACGCATGATATTATTTTTTGATGAAAGATTAAATCTACTGTTCATGAGATGAACGCGCTCTTGTTATTTTGACGAAAATTAAATTTTACTGCATCTTATAGACGAAGAGTGTCAGTTCAAAATGTAGAATTGTGAACAACCACCGACGTTGTGTCTGACAGGATTTGGAACGCTGAAAGACGCAGTGTGAAGCCAGTCAGACGTTATTCGATGTGCGATACTTACTTGGAGACCTAAACCCAATTATTAAACATCTCTTTTGTGTTTAAGGTAATTATTTCGTAAATTATCAATTTTTCTACTAGGCAACAACTTTGCTGAGAAATGTGTTTCCAATTTTACTTCATAATTGCAAGAATTTAGATGAACCAGGCGTCAAATATTTCAGTTACTCAGGTGAGGTTATTGCGTGCATTTTCACATATGTACTTAAGTAGTTATTAGTCACTACGCGAATGTCAGTAAATCATTTGATGCACTTGAGAAGGGGTCAACGGCTTGCTCCATTGTAAACATCGGACAACAGGATGGAAGTACATTGACTTGAAAGTATCTTATTCGTCGTACAGTTGATTTTCCAAATGCACTCTGGCCCTCCATGGGCAAAAACTGAGCTTGCCATCCATCCGCAGAATTAGAGACTATTGCAAAAGTGAAACCGAATTTGCGTCTATTCTTGACTAAAATGTATATAATAACCTGAACTATCTTACTGTTATTGTGATTTGTAGGAAGAGTGTGCACTTTACCGAGACCGCTTTTCCTTCCACGTCCCTTTAGGTTAATTTTTGTAACTTTAGGTGTTGGTTGATTGCCACACCTTAGAAGAAGTCTCATACTATTTCATATTGCTTTTCACCAGATTCGTGATTTATTTTATTCGACGATTCCATTGTATGTCGTAAAATGGTAGCATTGTGAGGTAAATTTGTCAGTCCATCTTTAATTTTTAGTGTTAGAGTCAGGAACTCGTTATTTTCTAACTCAATGTTATGCATTTTGCTCATCCCTTACCTTAATATAAAGCAGCCTAGGTTGCTCTGGATTTACTGTTTTGATTCTTAGCCTCTTCTGTACAACTTCACAACCCCCTCCCCACAAAGAAAGAACTCACATAGCATTACTACCAATTCGAATACGGTGTTTTATTCTTATTCGTTATTTAATAGTACTGCGGAGATCAATAATGTCACATTTGTTTACCCTTCCCAAGTATTATCAAACTGGATTCAATCCTGGAAAAGAATGGGCAAGGATGTGGTATATCCCTTGCTCGCTACTGGGACATTTAATACAGATGAAATAATGCAGCTATGCTACGACAATGCCGAGGATCTGGTAAGTTAGTTGAGATTAAGCTGGAACGATCTAGTATTTTCATTACTTTGAAGACAATAGTATTTAAGTAGCTAAACAGATTCATAGCAACTTCTACATGCAGTCAATAGGACCTGAAAATGTCAGAACTTAGTAAAGAAGCCCTGAACCATTGTATTGATGTATCGAACTCTTATATTACGGGGATGTAGTCTTTAACAACACTTTATTAATGTTAATGTAAGGGGTAGCTTGCGGCAGGGGCCCTTTACACAGACTGGAATTGGTGGATCACACTTCATTTACACTCAGCGTCGGGAGCACAAATTTATTCCAGCAAACACTGACAAAAAGAATAACGGTGAATCGTATACAAGCGAAGTAACGTATCTGATGGCAATCAGCATATTCAACTGACTGGAACTTGGCAGAACACAATTATATATACCAAGCCACAATAAGTACAATGTCGGATTAAGAAACTAATAATACTGTGCCGTTAGCACTAAAGATGTAAATAATGCGTCAAGAAGGGTCATTGAATTACTAATAAGAACGTTACTTGCACTCCTATGGTAATATACAACAATGAAATCGATTTGTAGTGAATGTGTAGACGCAGAATGATTCTTAACTCGAGACACAAAACAAATTGGATGGCAGTAACAAACGGTAGTGTGACGTGAATAAGATAGATATAAGCGAAACTAAAGAGTAAGCTAAAGCTAAGTCAAGCGGGATAACGTAAGGGTAACGGGGGTTATCATCCTGTGTGTAAAGTGACCGGGTCACATTAATATTCAACAATTTTATTCCATGAATTAAATATTGGTTTTCAACATTTCACATAAGTTTGAAGTTGATAGGCGATTATTTGTGTATTCAAATCTCAAAAGTTAACATCTGATAGTTGTGTACGTGTAAATTAACTGCCAAGCGAGGTTGTTGCGCATATTGCAAATTCATGGTCGTTGTTCGGAGGTTCGATCTCAGTTCATTGATTCTGTGGGCGTTGGGAAACTGGCAAACAGAACACGTTGCATCTTTGAGTCATGTACTTGGCAAACTTTGCATATTCAACCTTTTAGACAAAGACATCGTGTAACTATTCATAGTCTTATGCTTAGAACAGAATTAATGTTAGGATAGAACATCCTCTAGTAAGCTGATACCGAGCTGCTTTGTCGGAGTATAGTAGTGTGATTTATTGTCTGATCTCATGCTTGTGGCAATTTTAGATATTTGACAGTTTACTCCGGCGTGTATCCAATAGATATGTTAATTTCGCACACGCGTTTTTGTAGCACCAAGCTTTAATAATTTCCTACTTGCTGTCAGGTAGTTTTTGGTATGGCAAAAAATATTTAAGTACGTGGTATTAGCGTAGTGCCGTTTTTTGTAGGTGCAATGTACAATCGACTTTTAGCCCTCAATTTATCCTTGGGGAGTGTAGATAGCAGACTCACATAGTGCTTACACATTCTTCCCACAAAAAACGTTTAGTTTATACGTTAAATGCTTTGTGTGACACTCTCTTAGCACTTATGCCTTATGCATATTATGCTTTAGAGCAGCACAAATGGAAGACGTCAGAAAGGAAGGCACATGATAGAATTGATAACTTTACACATGCTTATGATGCTTTACCAGAAAAACGTCATGTTTAGAAGAGGCAGGATGTTTGGAACGAGACTTTAATCCAAGAATCTTCGACATCGATATGATTGATGTGGTGTGGAGATTTTGCAATGATCAGCAGCTTAGCTGCGGGGTCAGATCAAGGAGAGCTTTCACAGACAGTCAAAACAGTGTTATTGTCTTCTTATGTTTCAATCAGGGTTATTTTACGTAAGTTGAATGTTACTCTTGTTAATTGGATCTTCTTTCTTGCACTGCACTGCACATCCGTATCGCTGTTTTGACAAACATTAGCAAAGTTCATACCTATAGTTGAACATTCTGGTACATTCACGAGCGTGGGAATGAATGCAAAGAAGTTCGCGGGGTCGCAAATATTCATTTTTTTATGACAGTATGCGCGTATAGCATAAAAGACATTTGTTTACAATTCTTTTCAACCGTCTTTTTCAACCTCCGTTTAGTAAACCGGGCTCTCTTATGTTTTAATTTTCAGGTAGATGGCGTTCCACAATTAGTTCAAACTGTATTTTCATCAGTTCTTGATGTTTTACAAGATTTTGAAGGAAAAGAGAAGGTACGATGTATCCACTCAATACTAAGATCAACTTTTTAGCAAGTGCAGACTGGAAATTTTATTAAATCTGTTCAACATAATTAAATTTATCGAAAATGGTAATCTGATGTACATTGTGTGGTGTGTTGGCAGGCCGTACAAAAACTCTTTCATTGTAACCTTCTTGAGCGAGACATATTTTAATTTAAAATTTTGTAGTACGTGGCATTATTTTTACCCTTCTTAAGCCAGCTACATGTCCAGGCTGACATATTGGGTTGATGTTTTGGAGTGGTTCATGTGATACCTAATCGATTCGTTGGACTTAGGACCGGAGGTTACGATTTAGGAGTTAGGGTGATACATTGATAAGTCCACAGGAACGAAATGCTTTATCACGGAACTGAACATCTTGCATTGCCTGGACTTGCCTTGGTTTGGATGGCAACTATGACTTAGGCTTCGTCTTTGAACTCGACTGACATTTGTATGACTTCGTTTGGTCAGACCTGATCTGACTTAACGTGAGTACCCATTTTATTGTCACCTTCCTACTTCAAATTGAACAAGGGGTGTAGTAAGCGTTGTGGTGGCTTATAGCGACGACTTCTATGAGCAGATGTCAGCAAGCCTCATTGACCAAGTGGTGTTTCTTGTGAAGTACTCGCATTGCACTGTAGGAGACTATTGACAGTTGCTCAGGTTATGCAGAGTGTGCATACAACTTTAAAAAGATGCCACGCCCTAAGAGTTGCTACATAGAAGATAAACATTGCTGTCTATTTCCTGTGTCAGCCAGTTCATGGATGGGCGCGCTAGCTCCTTTCGTTGTTGTATGACTCTTATTGCTTACTTTTTCAGTTGGTGTTGTCTGTTATTGAAAGGCAACTAGGCAGCCCATGGTTTGTTAAAGGCAGATATGGATTCTTGCGGAACTTGGTACCATACATGAATAAGAATCAGGTAGTTTGGAAAAGTATTTTTACGATATGTAGAGTACTGCATTATTACAACAGTTTCGTAGATTTTACTTATTTTATGCATTTTTAGTGGTGTGTAGTGGCAAGCGTGTCCATTTTCGTTCGTCAATTATATACTCTGTTCTTTATTTCTTACTTTGATGCCTTTTCTATCTCTAATATGACCGCCAGCCCCCTCTCCTTCTCTCCAATTACAAATTGTTCAACAGCACCAGGTTGTCTTATATATTGCCGTTTAGGAATGACAGCTTATTATTTACATTATTATAGCGAAGGGAAATGCTTTGTTAATTAAGAAAATGTTTGAAAACTTTGAACCATCTTGAAAGCAATCCTATTGTGACTTCAGTTTACAACGAAGTGTGCTGGATGTTCCCTTAAGATGGTAGATCGTGAACAGTGCATGACAAAATAAAGTATTGTGTGATAATACTCCAACTTTTGAATCGAAATAATGTGTTTTTTAAGGACGGCACGCAGTTTGTTCCATTCCCTTTAGCCAAGTGAAAGTGTTGCTTCAGGAACTTATTATGCCTGTAATTTACTGGAGGATAAGAAATTATTATGGAAAGAAACTTTATTGGGTATCTGGGAAAGCAGGAAAGGGCTGTGATGGTATTTTCTATGATGTCAATTGGTGTACTGAAGGAAGGGGAGTTGTAAATTGAAAGAGCAAAGTAGGACGAAATGTCGAAAGATATCAGGGAGCTTAGTAACCAAGTTTAAGCTTATGTACACAGATGCCTTAGTACGCTATGTTGACTGGAACTGAAATTTATTAAGGCATTCAATCTTTAAGTTGTTAACGTTACGTTAATCAATACTTCTACGTAAATTAACAAATTGATTTTGTAAGTAGTCATCAGATGATCTTTCTAGCGACAGAAGAACGCTGTTTAATTTATGCCAAAGCAATCGTATTGTAGATATTGTGTTGGAGTATTGCGACCTATTCTTCTATCCTCTTTATGCCCATGATCTTAGGTGCGAGGCTATTGTAGGTCTGTATTGTAGTTTTAGCATTCTTATATTGTAAATATTTTTGTACAAAATTTCTTTATTGCCAACGATTTTACTTCAATTTCTGAAGCCTAACAGTTTGATTCAATCGCATTCCATTCAATTACATTTGTTGTAGAATATAAGAATTCTTCTTTGCTGTTGTAATTATGTTGGGGAATGATCTTGAAAAGAGCCAAGCGAAAAGCTTCGATCGAAAAATGAAACTACAATGTGTTCTCTGTTATCATTTATTTTCAAGGCCTTAGGTACATCACCGTTGATTACTCTGTCCATCGTACTTCAGAAGGAGTATTACTTATATAGAGTCTAAGCATGATACACACTAATTATGAACAATCACAATGTGATATAATTTGACCTCATTTCGAATATATTTTGGGGAATTGTCAAAAGAAGCTTCTGTGTATTCGCTTCTTACTTAAACTTAATTTTTTTCTAATTAATTACTCCTAGGTATCGTTAGTCGCAAGGGGAATTTCAGAGGACATTTGCATGAAATGTATGGGAACATGTACTCTCCCTCCTGCCAGCAATGAATTGTATAAAGTACTAACTTTAGCGTATAGGTAATTATATGGCATTTTCATTTTATTTCATTATCATGATCTTCTCCTGGTATGTGTATGTTTGTATATCTAAATATTTCAACAATAGTTTCATCACTGCTTTAATTGTTGCCTCCATCAGGTTGATTGTGATCATCGCAGTCGTCATGATCATGATCATCATCATCGTCGCCATAATCATCGTTATCGTCGTCGTCGTCGTCGTTATCATCATCAACATCATTATCAGTCCTTTGAGTGCCATCGTCTGTATTATGAGCATTGTCATCGTCGTCACTTTTAACGTGAAACTCATTTCTACTTCTTAAATTCTTCATGATGTCTACTGGTTTATTTAGGCTTTTTAGAATGATAGCTAAACCGTTCTCTGGTTTTGTAAGTACTGCAATGTTCGTCTTGTTATGAAACCCTAGGAAAAATAGTAAGGTCTTTTAATGGCTTCTTAGTTTTACTCTCAAGTTGGTAATATGAAAACATGCATACAGATTCATGCAGATTGGTAGTAGAAGTAGAAGTAGAAGTAGAAGTAGAAGTAGAAGTAGAAGTAGAAGTAGAAGTAGAAGTAGAAGTAGAAGTAGAAGCAGAAGTAGATGTAGTAGTAGTAGTAGCAGTAGTGGCAGCAGAAAGAGCAGCAGTAATAGTAACAGTACCAATGACAGCAAAATTATAAAAAGTACCAGTAGAAGTAGTAGTAGTAGAAGTAGTAGAAGTAGTAGTAGTAATAGTAGTAGTGCTAGTAGTAATGGTGGTAGTAGTAGTAGTAATAGTTGTAGTATTAGCAGCAGTAGGAATATCAGCACGAGCAGCAGTAGCAGTGTCAATAAACAAGGCAAACAGTCTTATTGAGTCACAACGATATTAGTTTGATGTGCCTTGTAAACTGTTTCTTACAACTGAAGATCGTTGCAGATCAACTTGTTTTTGTGACATCTTTGTTTGGAAAAGAAAATGAATGAATCCCGGTCTTCTTCAAGATCAAGTGTTTAAAAAATGCTTTCTTGTTCTTTTAGGAAGACATCACACGATGAGGTACTATTGCTAATTGATCATTCTTCTGTAGAAGTGACTTTATCTATGTGGTTTTTGGCATCCGGTTTGTCATTCGTGATATTACCTGTCACCAGACGAAGTTTAAAACGTGTTGGCGTTGTCGGTATTGATAAAATCATCAGCACCAACTTTCTTTTTTTCTTCGTAAGTAACAAAGTTTAAGCCGCGCGGTAATTTGGAAGTCTTAAACTTGTAGGCCTACTGCTTTATTAGAGGTTTCTTTTGTCATTATGCGCTAGATCCAGGGATTACAACTCAGGTAATGATTGTTAATGAGGCGACAACTTCATAGGCATTAAGCCTTAGGGGGCTGAACCCCTCTTTATAATGTTTGGGAAGATTTTAAGAAAGCTGTGCGACGAAATCAAAAATTTTCTCCGTTTGCAGAGCGAAATAAAGTAGAAGAATATTATCCACAAATGACGATTCTGCCCACTTTTTGTTGCTATTAACGTATATGTAGGTTTTCCAACTCATAAAACAGGACGAAAGAGAGATGGATGGTATCGAGGCCAACAAAATTTTTTATATCAAATGTGATTAGGCTGAAGAAAAGATTATCTATATTATTTGTCATCTATTATCATCTATTTAAGGCTTGCAGGCAATAATAGACAATGTTTCTGAAAGAAAGGTATTGAAATGCAATGGTAAAGCTATTGTTCAGTTCGAGGCACTTGCAAATATCAACATAGACTGCTCGCTATCCCTGGAAGCTGAATCGATGGTAGAAAATTTATGCTAGTGGTTCCATATTGCAATGTGAAGAATCATCTCCTTACACAGGGAGTAGACACAAGACAAGTACCACAACTTATCGATCAAATAACTCATTAAGGGAAAGCTAAATATAATCTCAGTCAATTCTTCTGAAGCTGAAAGAGCACTGTTTGGGACGAGTCTAGTGCTCCTATCTCCTCAGTAAGATGACTGTAGCAAACATGTTTAACAGGCTATTAAATTTCGTTAACGGACTACCTTTTCATATCTGGTAATCAGCTATCGATAAGTACAGTTTTGCAACGAATAACCGAAGCCGAGTAATGAAAGCCACTAAACTAGGTTATTTGAACTTCATTAAGAAGTATCTTTTCACGAGTTTTCTTTTATTCATATAACACTGCTTAGTAGTGTGCATATTTGCTGTTGGTGCTGACTTGTTAGTTTCTGTTTATGATACTTTTAATTTTACTGATTTTCTTAATCGTTTTAATAACGTTTTTATGACATTTGGTTGACCTTTTTTTACCAGTATGAATATCTGAATTTAATTTAAAATTATATCTCACATAGCTACATAAAAGAGGTGTAGTAGTGGGTGTGGCACTTGCTGCTTTTATCACAGACCCCTTCTTAACTTTTTAGGACGGCACCCCTGACTACGAGAAGTACTTTGTTTCAATCTAAGTTGTACAATTTATGAAAAATCAAGAAAGTGAGTCAAAATTTCCAGAGGCCCAAGTTGATAGAAGAAGGCCCAACCTCGAGACCGTTTTATTACGAATAGTCCTGAGCGTGCGCAATACAGAAAAGTACATGAAAGGTGTATAAACACTTCTAAAGAGGTACAGCAAAATGGATAGTAGGATGATATTTCAATTTCTATCCTTAGTACAGATTTTGTTGCAGTTGTATAAATGGGATAATATCATCAATGTTGTTTTTACGCGACAGTTACAATCCTTAGGAACTACTGACGTAAACATTTGTCTGTCTGCTTAAATAATCTGTCAATTGCAAGTTTAATGTTTGCTGTGTAGTCGGGGTCTATACGATTCGTTGATTTGACTGAATTCCGTGTTACATGTGACAAAAGCAATGTTTAAAAGAAATTATATGACAATTTAGAATTGTAAGAATTTTCTTTACCTCAACATCATTAAAAAATTATTAGTTTAATGAAGAACAGGATGCGTCTTATACAGTGTTATGACAACATATTCTTGTATTTAGATACTCAAAGAGTAACTGTGTCTGTAAAATGAATCATGAGTGGTACCTCACATAGATTGGGTTATTTCTCGAATTCCAGGAGAGCTTCTTGCAATGGTGGACCACCCAGTGGGGTAGGAACATCATGACAGCTATGATTAGTCAGGATTCGTAAGTATGCAAGAGTTCCATATGAATTTGAGTATATGACCAGTATGATCCATGCAAATGATTTTATAGTCTATACAAGTGTAGTGTGCAATGCGGGGTTTTCATTTGGATAGAGCTGCCCCTTCTGAAGGAGGCAGAAGGCACCAGAAATGAGCAAACCTACGTGTAATTGTGACTTTGCTCACAGCCTTTAAATGAAGGGTTCATAAGAAATGTCCAAGATAGTATTATGAAAGTGTTCAAGAAAGTGATATGAAATTCTAAGTCGCTTTGATGAGGAGGGAGGGCAAAGAATGCAGTATACCACCAGGAAAAGTAAACAGAGAATAGTGAAAACAAAGAACCAAAGAGAAAAGTACAATAATAGAATCAAACAAACATGTGTCTGAAATCAGGGAAGTTGATATCAACAACAAGAAACAGAGCTGAATGGAAAGCTGTCAGTAGTAGATTGGCTCAATCTGATATACTACGCATTTTCAAGTGATTTTCGTTATCATTTACTTTATGAGCCCTTTTTAACACCTATCTAACCTGATAATGTTAATAATAGAATCGATATCACCATATGTATTAGAATTCGAAACTCGTTAGTACATAAGTGTAATTAAAATTGAGGAAAATGCGTGAGACACTTCATATTCTATAATTGATTTACAGAATTACTTTTAGAATATCCTTTAATGGCAATTGAAGTACCCCGTTGGCTGCTTCGTAAGACCTGTTTTAATTAACGTTTTCATGAGTGAGGATAGCAGAGCCTAGTACCTGCCCATCCCCATCCCGACTTCAACTATCAATTCTTTATTCTGTGGCTTTAAGATGGTGATTGTTATTGTTCTGCTGTATTGTAGTGTTCGACGAAGGAATGTTGGGCATTATATGGTACCTTGGACTGTAGAAAAGATTCCATCATCCTTTGCTGCAATGATGTCTTATGTGGGTGATATGAAAGACGAGAAGAGCTTCTACCCTTCCGCCGTTCTCATCAAATTTGCAAGAAAATTCGGGATCATGATTGGAAAAGACTTGGTACTTTGCGAAGGCCATTTTTAGTTTATGACCATCATTCTTAAATAAGCCAGCATTACTGCACTTAATGCTTTGGAGTATCTCCTCCATTTGCATTTTCATATAACTTTAACGAGCGTTCTTGTTTTTCCTCTGAAAATTTCACAAAATGTCCATTTTTGTGCTAAACTTTTACGGAGTGTTAACCTTTTTGTTTTTCTTTTTAATATGCCCTTTAGTGCTTTGCATCCTGTATCTATATATTTTAGAATTTTTTCTGTTTAACTCAACATATATCACTGAAATGTGTGTACATTGAACATTTGCCATGCTATTTTATTATGTATTAGATTGTTCAAACTCTTTGCCAGCATTATTCTTGTGCCATGTTCAATTTTGTATAGATATGTGTTTTTAGTGATTTGTTCCCAGAATATTATAACACAATGGATGTTACGTCACTTTTGGTGAGAACACAAGTTTTATTTAAATGGTATGCGTATTGGTACATGCCATACACTGCTTTAATTTTACCTGTATTGACATAATAATCCACGTAAAACAGTCTATTTGTTTATGCTGTTAAGATGAAATGTGTGTGTGTATTTGTAATTGGTTTGCTTAGTACCTAGAGATCGTCCAACATCGGTTGTAAAGCCGCTGGTATTTCACGCGATCTTTTCTCTGTTATCGTAGAATTATACCGAATTGCTTCCTCGGCTACTGAGACATATTGACGATGAAGTGCGAATTGAAGCCTTTGCTTCGCTATGCCTAAGCCCGAAATCGACAGGTACTAATACTGATATGTCATCAAGTTGAACTTTGTGCATGTTTACTACCAATAAATCTGGAATTTGCAATTCCCAACTATTTTATCTGACCGTCGTTACGATTGAAGTATATCCGACGTAAATTGCTCACCTTTTGTCAATTTGCTTACATAGTGCAAGAGCAAAGCTGTTATTTCTAGCGATATACTTTTAAGATGCCTCTCTGTATTACCCTCTGTATTTCTCATTTTCAGTACTGATCTAGTTACTTGACGTATGGCAAAGTCAGGTATTATTTTATATCAAAGATGTATTTTTAAAGCTCTATTCTACGTCTTCCGCGGAGACTCTACTGCCAGTGATTGCAAGTGCACGCTTTTTTCATCTTAGACTTGATACGGTGTATTTGTTTTCGCTCAAGAGGAACATATTACCTCTCTCAAGCCTATTTTATAGTTATTCTTGGTAATGTGAAAGACTCTAAATGTACCGTTCATTATTTGCGACATGAAAAGAAACCGAACAAGATGCGTAAATCATTTGTTACTTCATTATTTCCTTGTTTTTAATTTTATTTAGAGCCTTTGTCAAAAGAAGATATTCCTTGCGTCCTAACATTCATTGGCCAGAATTTTAATTGTGCCCAGTCTTCATTTCGCCAACAATTATTTGTGTTTATGAAGGATCTTCTCTTGCGTATTAGGGACAGCTGGTAGGTTGCATATTTACGTTTGTTACGGTGTTTGATTGTGGAATATCCATTCATTCTGTTCTCCTGGATTCAGATACTACAATAGACTCTAAATACTATGCCAAGTTCTATGGCTCTCTAGAGGTAGAAGGAGGTAGGAACAAGTTACATGGTCAGACATGTTAAAATAAGTTTTGTGTATACAGAAATGCTCTCTTGGCAACTGCTACGTCTGGTCCACTTGCTTCTAAATACTATACTGAGCAGAGCATTGCGTTTCCTTTCATGACATGGTGATGTAGATCGGCAGACAAAATTATGCTATAGACAATTTACAAAAGTCTGTTTGGACGTATTTTGCGAGCGATAACCGTTGTCACTAATCTAGTTCTACTGTTATAGTGAAAACATTGGTCAGCCTCGCGTTTCAGAATATCGACTTATCTTTAGATGTCCACATACGAATTCGTGATGACATAAAGCAATGCGATTGTTGCTGCTGTTGTTCTTGTTGAAGATTTTGTTGTTGTTGTCGTCGTCGTTGTCGTTGTCGTTGTCGTTGTCGTTGTCGTCGTCGTCGTCGTTGTCATTGTCGTAGTCGTAGTCGTCACCTTTGCTGCTGCCTTTGCTACTACTGTTAATTGGTGTTGTATTTTAAGGTGCATGTATTAGTTGAAATATTTAACGGAAGTTCTTCTAGTAAATTCGACTTAAAGATTTCAACGATTTATCAGGGTTCAAACGAGGATTTACGTATTCGATGTTTACAAGTTCAAGTTGACGATCAGAAGATGCATTTTGATAATAATTTAAGATCAGAACCATTGTGTTTTGAAGGGTCATTGCTCACATGTCTGTTCCACTTTCTTATTGCTTTCTTGGGTGTTTGTATGACGGCAATTTCATCATTGTTACGCGCGATATGTCTCACTTGTTAAATAGACCAGCCAGCTACTTAAGTTTCTTGATTTACAATCTCCTTTGTAAAAGTTGACGCAACGTTAGCATCGTTAGTATTTGCTCCCTTGAGAATTGTAAGCAAAGCATTTGTTGTCCATAGTAAATTTCATTCTACCTCTACATTCTTGAGTTCCACCATGATAATGATTCGTTGCTGTTCAAATTAGATGTTAAAGAAGAATGCAAAGGATCTTTTTAGAGCAGTACTTGTATTTGTTGATAACTTTCATGACCCTTTATTCTTCTTTCGTGCTTTTATCACTGTGTCTGGTAGTGCTGCCATGTATCGGGACGTAGTTCGACAAAGAAAGAATCAGAAGGAGCGTAAAGATGATGATCATACTCAATTCGAGATATTGATGGATTCCATGCGTAAGTTTCAATTTATAACTGTGTATTGTCATATCGTAACTGCTTTTTTCTAGAGTTAATGAAATACGTAAGCTGAACATCTACAACTTCGACAAGTGCATCAGCGCATCGGCAACTTGAGGATTCCCTGCAAACAACCTCATTCCCATTATTTTGCGTCCTCTGAAGGACCTCGGTGATTTTTGTCGAGTTATCTGCGATTGCTGCAGCCTAGCTACGTTTATAGGGTAGAGAGCCAAAGATTGTTATTTTGTTAATTTATGGTTAATCGAGAAATATATAATAGTATTATTACGCGAGGATTTGGTTCTTTAAATTGACACACTGCAGGAAGGCTGTTTGATGACAACAACATCGGGCGCTTAGTATGGGTTGCCTTCTAAACGGGTATGTGTATGGTTCGGCTGAACTCCATTTAATATGTATTATGATCGACAATTGGATTCTAAAGCACAAAAATTGAATACATTCAATAACTTATGTCTGCCCTTGTGACTGTTGATATTTTCTACATATAGGATTTACTCCACTTACACTGGTCAGCGAAAACAATAGAAGTAAAACTTCTTTGACTGCTTGAAAGCATAATGTATGGTCCTAGCTGATTACGGAAATATGTGTATACTTGATTGTTGATATGGTATATGAAAAATCAACGTAGGAGTGTTGGGATACTTTGCTAGTACTCAGTTTAATTGTCACCTTTATCTCAGCTGGTGAAGAAGTACACAAAGTTACTACTATCGGCTCTTACGTTACACTGACACCACCACATTTAATAAGACTCGATGGGCATGAGCCAACAAAATTGAAATAGGTCTGAATATAATTTATCTGTAAAACAGATTATGCCATGTACCTCTCCTCCTGTTAAAAAACGAAGAAAAACGCATCGTGACCCAACAACTCCTATTGCGGAGCTTCCAAAAGAAGAATACCCTGCGCTGGGGCAAGAAACGTTTCATTGCTTGTCAGTATTATTTTGACAGGATACCCATTCCAGTTTCTCAACTGTTTTCCAGTTGGCCGTGTTTAAAATTTTTATGAAAATTAATTTAAGTATAAACTGAAATAAAGAAATAATAGATACATTTACATATAACCAAAATGGTTTGTTAAAAATGACTTAGAATATGAAACTGCTAGATCTTAGAGATTACTGATCCTAATGATTATGCCAATCCTCATCTTTTGTCTGTTGTCTGTTTAATGCTTTTGTAGTTTGAAATAAAGTCATTTCCGTATGTAATCATTTCCACACCATTGCACAATGATATGCAATGCTATTTGATCATAAACTGTTCTGGTTTTGGTTATAGGTACATTGCATCTGGTGTTACGTAAAGGTGGGAAATGAACGGGAATGGACATCAGACAATATTTAGAAGATGTAGCAAACAAATTTGGACAGAAATTAAGATGGGGTTCTACAAGGAGCATTTTCAGGGGTATTTTAGGAGGCTAAGGGTTCTGGTGACTTCTAAAAATGCTGTCAATCAATTTGGTCTGACTTTGCCACTTCATGTCCGCATGAATACCCACGTATGGCCCTATCAATATTATTCCCATTCAAATGAAACATCACAGAAGAATTAATTGATGTCTTTATTCTAGACAAACTTGGAGATGATCCCAAATTTGTATTATCTGTGTTTTGAGGATAAGCTCCTTCTTATGACAAACAAATCATCTTCAGTCACAGTAATAGACCAAGGTAGTTGTCGTCATCATCATCATCATCATCATCATCATCATCATCGTCATCATCGTCATCATTGCCATGATCATCATCATCATTTTCATCATCATCATCATCGTCATCATAATAATAATAATAATAATAATCATCGTCGTCATCGTCATCATCATCATCGTCATCATCATCGTCATCATCATCATCATCATCATCATCATCATCATCATAGTCTTCATCCTCATCATCATCATAATTATGATCATCATCATCGTCATCATCATCATCATCATAATC
>JAAAKM020000910.1:0-15536 GCA_010016025.2 Alatinidae sp. Z8VKAUB7J3 | reverse complement strand
AAAACACTCATATTCTGGCTGCGCTCTTCAGGCACCGTCCCCTCAGCATGTCACGTGATACTAAACAATAACATGCTGTTGAGCACATGCTGTCGTTTCCAGATAATTCCTCCATCGGCTTTGTTTAAACCAAAAGTTTTGTTAAATTTAAGTACTAAAGAAGTAAGTGTAATAACGGTATCAAAAATCAACAATTGGGGACTTATGTTTGTAAAGTACAATGTAGTCAAAATCCTAAACACACACACACATACACGCACAGACACACACGCACGCACGCACACGCACGCACACACACACACACACACACACACACACACACACACACACACACACACACCCGACCGTAAGGAGATTGACCAAAACTTAATTTCTTTTTCTCCATGAAAGTCACTGACCAAGAAATAGGCGTCTGTATTTATAGGTGTCGGACTTCTCCGGATAAACGAGGAGACTCCAGACTAGTTTATACAATGCCTTCTCTATTCCCTCTAAATATGGCGTACATAAAGCAAAGTGGTGAGAAAAATTCATGGATCTAGGGGTCAGAATAGTTATTTGCCTTCATACTTATATAAATTGTACATAATCCGTTGTAAAATGTCATTTTTCCATACATATGTATGGATCTGGAAAAATAGCACTGCTTTGGACAGCTCTTAAATAGCAGTTCTGTTACATGAGGTTCCCGGGGTTTCTTCCCCACCAAAACTAACCCCCGCTGTTCTGAAGAGACTTTATGCATCCAAGTGTCTGCAAGCATACGTATATAGAAGTATATAACGATATACAGAATAGCGCTGATAAAAGCGTCCGTTTCTATTGCTCTATTTCACCCTCCAAAAACATAAGAAAGATACGGTAGATATCGTAAATGACTTGTGTGATTTGATCGAAATAGTCTAGGACGTATTATTAATACAAAGTTGCGAAATTTAACTCCAGACAATTATTTCCCTATTAGGGTTAATCAGCAAGGGAATTCGTGTATCGTTATTTATATAGAGAATATGGATGTATGAAACCTGTGAACGTGTAAGGTTTTAACGGTTTTAAGGTTTTAAAGGTTTTAATGTTAATCGTCGCAAGACTTTTGAAATAAGTACTCTTAACAACATCACCTCTGAAAGACGAAAACAGACTACTTGTCAGGGCAGCAGATCCCTCTTCTGAACGACCGACAGTATAGGTTACGTATGCCAAAGGGTGCCTGACCAGAGGAGTCAAGCCGTCACTCTTCAACTGTCATTCTTTATCCGTCACTTATTCAGCCATCACATACGTCAGTTTCTTTGAATCTTGGTCATCTTCGTTTTGAAAAACGCAAAAAAAGCTTTTGAAGTAATAAAGATTTTTTCAAATTTCTCATCTTTTTTTTAAAGTTTATATGTTATGGCGCATCTCGACTCCCTGTGGCTCGTGACCGTAGTAAAGGGCATAGGCGTTTCTGCGCGGCTGAACCGTATGATCGTTTGCAATGACTCATGTGATTAATCTATTGCATCATTGATAATTATAATTAGAAATGTAAAGCCTTCTACGACGAAATGATCTTGTGAAATCAGTTAGTTCAGTTCAGTACTCGATGTGAATTGTTAGTTTGAGCTCTTTAGACTTTCAAGCTAGACTGTAAATGGATTTGGCTCAATAATCTCATGAGTCGATATTATGTCTCGTCTCTTTGCTGTTTCACATTCGTTCGGGATCTCGGCTGTCGTTAGGACATTATGATTTGCTGATGAGTCACCCAATCACAGAAATTCCGTACAAAGCTGAATGGAGGTCGGGGTAAAGTAGAATTACAGATGCTAGGAAGGAGGGCCTTGTAAATCATTCAGCTGAGATTCAAATTATTATGTGATACAGCTTACAACTTATGCTATAAAGGCAGTTGAAGAAGCCCAATAAGTGAAGCCTAAAAGTGCTGCCAGAGACTTGCTTACATCTTCAGTATGCTAGTCCCCGTTGTTCCATCTTAAAACGGCCCTGGTAGCAGTGATAACACGTAAGAACAGTTGTTTTCTTTATGAGTTTCTTATGTGCAAGTAAATGTAACTATCATGAAGATAATGAAGATTTTCTCTGAGTAACAATGGATTAAGAGAACATTGGCTTCTGACTTGCAAACATTTTTGCCCGCTGCTGGAGTTAGAATCTTACACGTACTTAATTTGGTCCATTTACGATATGCTATTGCTACAATTTCACTACATGAACAGTCAAAGATCAATTAAAGAACAAGCAGCATTTTTTTACCACAGAAATTTAAAACGGAAAGGCGAGACAGTTCTAATAACATCCAGCCATAATCATCTGTTAACGATTACTCTTAGAAATATTGAATAGTTTTCTAGTGTTGATCATGCTTCCATTACGTCACGTCTTAAAAGCATGCACTCCAGCATTTTTACGTAGCGCGTGACTCATAGCACATAACGTATCAAGAGAACAGTCTATAGGGATGACGGCGCACAGTTGATTTGATATTGAGTTGTGTGTAGGGAGTAACGAGTTAGCGAAATGTATGAGGAATTGCGACTCCTATGGCCGATATTTCATGACGTGCAGATAATCAGTCACATTGATGAGTTTCTAAAGAGTTCATGAGCAAATAACAAAGTTTTGGCAATAGGGGTAATAGGAAAGATGGCTTAGAATAAATTTGTATGTTTATGACTCGATGGGAAAAATTTTAAAGAAAATACTGGTGGCCGGTGCCATGGTGGGAGGGGCAAACGCCATCTTTGTTCAGATGAAAATTTGGCTTTAAAAGAGCACATTCCTGAATAGAAGGTTTTGTGAAGGAATGTATCCAGCATTTTACGTTTTTAGATACAGTTGAAATGTAATGTTTCTATATGATGTATATATGTATGCAGAAATATGTTAGAATATGTTTCAACTGTATCTAAATGTGTACATCTAAATGTATGTACGTGTGTTTTTATGTATGTATGATGACACTTAACAATCTGAAGTTTTAAATGATCTCAAGGGAAACAAGAATGCTGTAGTCTTTGTAGGAAAGGAGACAGAGGACAAGAACATGTTCTAGGGTACATCATTCACTGAGACAAAACACAATCAAGCAGATTTTGATTAGACTTATTAATCTTTTCAAGTAAACCAGAACGTGTTAGTGTACGTATAATTAAATATTTCGATGAAAAGGTACTCCTTAAAAACAGTCGTTGTCTTTGTTGTTACATTGAATCTTAGGGAGTAACATTGAGGGTAGTATATGAGCTCATTAAAGATCACTCTAGTATTCTATAATCAATGATAGACGATCGAAGCTTAAAAACCACCCACTTTTGACTATTAATCAAATTTTTGATTAAGCCATTCCCTTTTCTTACCAGCACCATGTTTCTTCTAATTGAACAATTCATTGGCATCGGCCAATGTTTGGTACGCTAATGAAACACTTGTCTACATGTTCAGAGGCAAATTAGATAGTTTCTTTTAGTTCACCACGTTAAAGTTTCTGCTACGTCGTTATAAATTTATTTGTCTTTTCGTCCAGACTCAATGTGAGGAAACGTCCAGGAAATATGACAGGTGTGAATAAATAATTAGAGCACATTAGAATGATAATAAATATTTCCAATAAACAAGTGCACTTAAGTTGATAACAGATATGAAAATGTTTCTTCAACAGGTAGGCACCAAATTAGAGTAGATATTAAATAAAGCATGAAATAAAAATGTGAGGTCAAATTCTTCCGACAGAAGCTATTTCTAGGCTTTCAAAAATATCAAGAAATGGTCCAATAGAACTGCACAGGCTTGTACATGCTGGCATGTCAATGACTGAAGAATTAGCTGGAGGCGAGCGTCAATATGAAGCCAATATATCTTTATTCAATATATATGCATATATTTTTTATATAACTCAAAAATTCACATCTTCTTAATCTTTCGGCGTTATCTTCGTTAGATTGATTATCTTTACAATTTTCTTGAGTTTTGCATTATATTTATATGCATATGCGGTAGTAGAGGTCTTTTGAGAATCCAAACTTCTCAAAAAAAGGAGCATTGCGACAATAAATTGTTATTTTAGGACGCTGAGGAAGTTTGAACTCACGACTCGCTGATTTCTGTGAGTATAAGACAAAAATCGATATTAGGTTTTCCTCTTCGGAGTCGACGCGTTAAAGAGTGAATTAGTCTTCAAGAGAGAAAGTAAAGAATGGTCAATGATTTTCCATTTCCACCAGTTTGCGCTAGTTCTTGCGAACACACCATCGCCAGTTTCTTGCTAGTTTTCACCGGTGAACATCCTGTCGGGACTGATTTACTGAGCATTTTGCAACCATTTTGCCTCAAAAGCTATAATAACGTATTGCACAACAAGTATGAAGCCATAAGCCGACTCAGGGCCGCTACTCTTTAATAATACGTTTTCTGTTTCTTAAACGAAATCACCTCCGGATATCAAATCTTAAAATTCTGCTTTTTAACTTCAAATTTGTTACCATTAGTTACTGGCGCGTCGTCGTATTACCAACAAGAATCTTTATGATTTGCGTGTAACTAGACAAATAGAATTGAGATCTTATCCATCTGAAACTCTACTAGTCTAATGCTTTACTGATTATTCAGATGTTTAGCCTCCAATAGGTGGGAATCAATAGCAAAGGAAAGGCTATTTGAAAAGAGCATGTCTGGCAGTAGACAGAAGAGGCTTTTTAAACTGATTTATCAGACCTTGATATGTTAACAGTTACAATTATAGGTTCAGAATAGTAAGAATAATTTTCGTGATATAGTTTAAGAGTCAATAAAATACATTTTGTTGAATATATTATGATGAGGAGGGATTGTTTAAAGTTAAGTAGGTTAGTGGTACAAAATTTGAATATTGCGTTGAGTAACGGATTCGTTTTGCTAAACGTATTCGCCATATACTGGTCACAGCACTATTCCTTTTGTCAATCAATAGAGTACGGGCAGAGAATTTGTTTACAATTTACGCCTTTTTTCAATAACATGAGAGGTAGAAATGATGTCTCTCTTGTGACTGATTTTTTTTTATGACGTGTATTAGTCTCCTTGTTTCCTATAAATTCATACTAAAAGCTTTCTCACTTCACTCCATACGATTGCTGTGATCAGTGTGTGGTGAAAACGTCTTGGGATTATTAAATAAGATATAGATTGTAGATTCAGAGCAAGACCTACCTAAAATGAACATTATGAGGGAACCGTTTTGTCCATATTACTGTATGCACCAGAAACCATGGGGACTAAAAGAAGAGGACTGCAAGAAAATAGAATACATCTACCATAAGTGCATAAGTATTAAAAAATTTTGGCACAAAGATGGGGTCAATACTGTTACTCGAGGTTGAGAAACCCAGGGTTTATTAATACGAAATCATCCACGGCATAAAGTAACATATTAACAGAGGTAGATCTATATTCTCCAAATTCAAGGCGTTAATGTTGCATTCATCCTGTTTGTGTGGCGACAATTGGCTACAGGGTCATATTCCTGTAAATCAAATCAATTCTTGGGGCACGTTATCAGGCAAGAAGAGTGGGAAGAGTTGGTGCTAACTGGGAGAATAGAGGGGAAAAGAGCAAGGGGAAGGCAGAGAACTACTTTCCTGTCAAATATATGTGATCGGTTGGATAATGACATAAAGCCAGTGGGCCTTCTACATCTGACCAAGGATAGAAAGGGTTGGGCAGTCATGGCAGTCAATGTCATAAGACAAGGCAACTAATGAATGAATCCTACATTCTACCCTTGACTTTCACTCGTACATTTAAACAACTAGTATTATAATCGAGCTGGTAGTGTCAGTACTCGGGCATGTGTGGATTTGATATCCTTTCTAGCGACAAAATCAAAAGGATTTAAAGGGATTCAATTTCATAATGACTCTTATTCAAAAGAGCGTTTCCTAAGCTATTAAAAAGATATTAAAGAAGTCTGTAAAATAGATAGCTTTGTAGAAGTTAAAAGAAGTTGCTGCATCTGACAGTCCATTTAGGCCAAACGAAAATGTTTTCGAGTGTGCAGATTAATGCTTTCATTAATTTTCCACTTGTTGATAAAGAATACGTAAATACAAAATATGTTTATCTATAACCTTAAATATATGTAAGGCCTTCAAGATGCTACTGAGAACAGGATTAAAGATTTAAATGCCATACATTTTTAACAGTAACTGTGTTCTCAGCAAACACCAATATTTCTGTCGGAAAGATCAAAGTGTTGCATTAACGTCGTGAAACAAAGGCTTTCATATCTCTATATTTCTTAATTTGTTCTACAAAGTAATAACTCGTTTCTTAAGATTCTTGAGCGATCAATAAGCAAGGATTTCGTGAAGTGGACAGATCGTCTATAAAAAGAGTGACTTGAGCATTCAACCGATCTCTGCTTACTACAGTTCAGTCTTGAGATATAAATGATTATGTGTAATAAATAAAAAATTAGATCTCCTGTTGAAGAAAATTTTTGCTTCTCTATAGAAGAAGAGCCTTGTCAAGATATTACAATTCAAGGAAGACAAGCAACAAAGTTCAACTTACAATATCACTTGCATTATACGCCTACATATTTATCAGAAAACTACAGAATCGGGCCAACTTTAATTGCAACAGATCAATCTAAATTTTTGGAAACCGTATCTGATTAGAATATTTAACTACTATTTCAAAATAGGTTACTTTTTATCATTTAAAGTGGCTGCGCATTTACAGGAAGTCGAAACAGTGCAGGTGACAGTAACAAGTTTTGAACAAGTTTGTTGTAAAGAAAGCTGGCATCCTAAGCATCCTAAGTTAATCTACCCCAGGAGAGGCAAGGCATTTTTGACATAATTCTTGCGCATGCGTCTTACAAGGATGTAATTAAAGCTGATTTCTTCTTTTGTAACCTGGCATTGTGATTCAACTTTGTATTAGTAAGGGTCGGGTCTGTCCAAGAATCAACGCGTTTTCTCATCTGTCATTCCTTGTGCCTAGTCCGAAAGAGCAAATTTCTTTTCTATTGTTATCCTCGCCGACTACGGTGTTCTACTCACTACGGTTGACAAGGAAAATCTTGTTACACTATTCTCGACAGCTGTTTGACCTGATGTTTGCTCTACGGGTATTGCAGGTTGACTGCAAACACAACCTCCCCCCTCTCACTGTCATCGGACGTAAAACCAGCAGCTACTACGCTGTTTTAGTTTTATTTTGCTTATCTTGACACAGCCTCTGTATAAATTAACGTCTTCCAAGCTTCCTAGCTACCAATCTTGCTGCTAAGGACTTCGCTATTTAACCGACGGCGGGAATAAAGTTGGCAGCTGGCGAAAAGCTCTCACATTCCAGTATGTCCTGCGCAGCACACGTTCTATGAGCTACATTCTTCCCTTTTCACATATAACAATAAAATTATTGTTCTATGTACAAATCTAGCTTTTTTCAAATAAAGAGATTTACTCAACGAAGTAACCGATTGTTCAGCTAATTTATTGCAGGCGTGCAGCCTCAGGCCCATCAGTCTTGGAGTGACCTTTATGATAATGTGTTTAAAGCCACAGATTGAGTAGGCAATATACAGGTTTTATGTTCAACAGCAAGTCAAAACTGCCTTAACTAAATTTATTAACACATTGAGTTATGAATACTTTTCCTCTAAAAATTATTGGATTAAAATTTATGTTATTCTTTACATACTATAAATGGTAGATATGTGATTTTTGTTTATTTTACACTTCTGGGTGTGGCTTTAACATTATCTTTGACGTTTATGAAGAAGTTAGACCAGTGTATCAGTTGCCTTAAGTTATGCGAACTCCTTGGCACGTTTTTTAGAAATTCTGAAATTAGTTTACTACAAATTAAATATTCGCACGGCCATACTGCGGAAATCAAACAGTTCTAGATTAGACATTTACCAGAATTAAAGTGCGTGTAGTTAGACAAATTTCGAGTGCATCCAATCGTGCATTTTCTGCGCAATCCTGAGACATTAAACTATCACAGCTGTCTACCCCAGGTCATTTTGGTACACTATTTTTAGAAGAAATCTTAGGATAAACCTACATTCAGCCTTGTTTAGTAAACAGTATCACTATTTCTTTGTCTGTGCAATTAACTTAAATCTTCAGTGCTTGAGTTACGTTTTGACAGAAGGAGGAGTGGCATGAAAGATTAAGAATAGAGTGTTTTCATTTGAAATCACCAGAGGAGAAAATACATTGATTTAAGCAAAGATATGGAACATCTACCCCATAACAATACTTAATGTTAAGTGTTACAAGGTATCACAGCCATTTCTTACGAATAAAAAGGTTTCAAGGTACCTTGTGTTATTTAATGTCACAAAGCCAAAATATTACAAAATGTGATATTAATAAATATTCACGCCAGCCAGTTCATGGTATTAAATATCAAGGTTCAGATTAAATGAAAACAGGAGAAAATCAATCTATTACATAAACTTATTCGGGCGATACTTTCAGCATTGAGATTTTAATTTTTTTTAACATTTTTAGTTTACCTCCTGCAGTCATAATTTTTTAAAAAATCTTGTTCCTGATGTCTCAAGAAATCAAACTATTACTCGCCGTACGCGCACTTGTGTGCAAAATAACATGATTCTGTCACGACGCTCTCCCAGAACGAGGCAATTCTTGACCTCAAAAAGTACAAAATTACGTCAAATGGAACAAGGAAGTCTTGTTGGCGTGTATTGGAAGGTAAATGGCAGACGAAGCAACCGCTGGCTGTGTTTACAGAGTGGGTTAGAAGGTTTGGAGAACCTATTCTGAAATCTGGAGATTCTCGCATAACAGCTGCTATAGTAAAGCCATAAATTTTTATATCTAAAAATGAAAATTGTACAGGGGAAGGACGGGGGGAGGGGGATGCTGATGATAAACTTAAAGATCGAAATCTACAATAATCCTAAGAAGGCAGGGAGGTATTTTATCGACTCATTATACAGTGTTAAAAACTTTAATTACCTATTGGTGTGTACAGGGGTAGTGGATATTCTGTCGGCAATTCTTAAGTTGGGGTATTATACTTAAAAGGAATGAGCAAAAAAATCCATTATGTATCATTAGCCTGAGGAAGGGAGGGGATTTAGATATCTCTCAAATCCTGCCTGCTATTCCTTTTCATTTGATTATAAGTATCTTGACAGAGGGTTTTAATTTTAGGGGTAGTAATTTACTTTCTAGAAAGGGAAGCTTTGTAGGGGCAATAAAATAAATTGGAAAGGTGGAGGATGTACACAAATTTTAGGGTTAACTGCCCCTCTCCATACACACAAGCATACAGGCATTCCAATTATAGGCCTACAGTTGTGAATTAACTAATTAAATATTTCTGCTGGATTCAGTTAGCCTTATCTGTAAAACATGGCTTTATTGAAAGGGTTTAAGCATGAGAAATGTGATAAGGATGCTTAGAAAGATGATCAAGGGGTAGGCTTAGTACTTCTTACCAGAGTATCGCTACCAATGGGAAGGGAGGGAATAAAGACATCCCAATTTTACGCTCACCGAGCTTTAAATTTTATTAATTTTCTGGTGGTCGTGTAAGGCTAGAAGTCATACTTGTCTAGCATCAATATTGATGAGTGTATCAAGACAAAAACGCTCTTTAACATCTGTTTGTCAGTAATTTTACAGATCGGCATATGTCGGCAACGTTACTTTCATCGATAGAGAATTTATAAATCTTAAAGGAAAGCAGCGCAAATTGTTGGCGTAAAGAATAAGTCATCTATCTTACAACCCGACTGTTGGCCTACGGAAATAGAAGAGTCCATCACATGGCACATTCACCGTGCAGTTTGCATAATCACGACAAAGAAGGCTGGCAACTGAGACGTTTTTAAAATATTGTAAAAACTAATTATGTCAACTCTATAAACGCCTCCAATACTTAGCATAGAACAGAAATCAAAACTACACTGAAGTTTATCTGTGAATCATCCTACCAAACAAACGTGTTATAGACCTACGTTACAGAGGTATACAACCCTGAAAGATTTGAAAAATCTGCTGACGGTATGCCGAACGAAATGAAATTACTTGGTAACTGCAAAGAATAGTGAAACCCTGTAGTAAAATGCTCACTGCGGATTTGCCGGACAACCTAATTGTAGAGAGCACTTACATCTGTTCAACGAAGAAGCCGGCCTTTAGTTATCGATAACACTGAAGGTTTCTACAGATCTATTGCTCGTTTAGTTCGATTGTTGGCCTTGATTAAATGATTAACTGAGACAGAAACCTCTGCTATCCACTTCAGTTCGACAATCAATGTGTCTACATGATTGACCGTTTAGCCGTTTGCAAAGCTGAATTAACCGCGCTACTTTAGTCCTGTGAACAACGGTGCGCGATTTTAGGCTCTCCTTTTGCGTCACGAGAAAAAGGCAACAGTCAAAATGAGGCAATCATGTCGGCGCCCAGTATTGCAATAATAACGACTTTAAAATGGCTTTTACGAAAAGTACTGACAACATACGACAGAGAGAATGAAAGAAGATATAACAATTAAGTATAATAAAAAGAACATTAAAGGTACACTTTAAGCAAATTTATATTTTATAAATTTAACTTTTGCACGTTGTTTAAAGAGCGATATACGTTTTGTTAACTACCGTGGACTTCATGATTGTCCAGAAGACAATGTCCCATAAAAATTTTCCTAAAGTTGTTTCTTTTAGAATCAAGTGGAAGATAACAGGGAGATGAGGCTACAAACAGCGGCTAAAGATTTTTTAAATTAAAACTAACAGTAGCGGGAAAAGAAGGAAAAGAGTATCTTTGGGGTTCTTGGGGAGCCTCGTTCTTGGATAATGTGAACATGTAAATTTCAGTTCAATCCTATTTGCAATACCTTGCTTTGTCTACCTTCTTTTGAAGGAGAGTATAGTTAATGAAAGAGAAAATACCGATCCTCTTACGTATATTAAGAGGCATATAGACTCGTTGTGGGTGAGGATAAAACTAGTCCCTCAAAATTTCTTTTGCATTTACATTTGCGCATAGTTTGCAAAATAGCGCGACTTTTTGTCAACAAGAGGGGCGTCTGTATCCATGTTCACATAGATTATCTTTCGAATATTTTTTTAAAAAATGTTAAAGACCAGTAGTAACGGATCTCTAATAATCATATATTATGTCTAAAATGACGTTTATACTATTTGGGCTGGAATCCATCTACAAACCATTTTCTGTAATTCCTTGAACTTAAATTTTAAAAGGCACACATTATAAAAATTTTATGCTCAAGAGGGAAGTATCTTCATGTGAAAAATTTGCATTAAATCCGGTTTGAACATGCGTCTGCAAATGGCATTGAGATAACAAAAGCAGCAAAGTACGTACTTTTAAGAAATTGTTTTGCAAAGTTCAATCGCCCATTTCAGTTAAACACATTCAAATATCGGACCAAATAAGACTAATTAATTTACTAATTCATTTACGTAAGCAAAGAAATTTGAACCTTTTCTCTTAAGAAAATTGCTTATATTGAAAAACAAACGTGAACACACAGATTACATAAATAGTCATGTGTGCCTATAAACCTCATTGAAGAAGTGCTCCTTACCAAGTAAACTATATAGCATTCTATATATTTATATATTCTATATCTATTCTCCATTTTGTTGCCAATTTGGTATTAAAACATACCGCAAAACGTAAGTCTAACCTTAGTTAACCTTCCCGGAACATCCATTTGCAAAGTTACGTAAGAGACTACAAATAGTTCCGTTCGAGCAGAAATGTTGAAGGAAATGACCGATCAGAATAGAATGAATGCAGTGAACCTACAATCTAGGACAAAACTGATGTAAGTTTTTCTCCAAAACGTTAAAAAATTGCACAAATGGCTCAGAGCACAAGCTGAAGGACAGGGGTATTTATTTCAGCTTTTACTTAGTTTCTGCGGGCCATCTCGGAGCAGCACAGTGCTATGGTATATACCTTTCGAAAAGTGCCGTTTTCAAATTCGGCGGTTGGGCTTAATAGGGTTGGGCCTCTGTTTACATAAATTAAAGTCCACGATTGTAGTTCTAGATATCTGTGTGTGTCATAAGCCCCTAAAGCACTATTCTATTTTCCTGTCTTTGTAGCTAGTATCTTCGTTGCTTCTACACTTTTTCTTTTCTAAACAAGTCTGACCGTATATTCTCGTCAATGTCAACCATTCTATGACTTATTGTGCATTTTCCGCAACCTATGAAGATACACTGGGCCTGCTGCGCTTGTTCTTCTTTCACATTGTTAAATAAAACAAGTTTCTTGCCGTGATTGTCAGGGGTCTTAGTAAAAGAAGGAACTAAGGTTTTGCGACACGTTTGTAAAACCCCCTCTACTTATTCCCTAAATATAAAGGAAATGCAGGCTTGACAGACATTGACTAATATAACTACACTTTCGGAAAGACAAAGTCGCCTGTCTCTTTAGGAATCATATTTTACATGCTATATTTGCTACTTTGGACATAGTTTGGCTTCATTAAACAATGAAGTGAGGCATTCGGCAAGGAGAAAGAGTAGCTGAGCCAAAAAGGTAGACATAAATATTTTAGGAAAATACAAAGAAATATCTGACAGCGTTTGGTAAGTGAGGATTAAAAAGTAATTAAACGATGTCGAGAAAATCTTTTACTGGATGGTAAAATGAAAGAGTAATTTGCTTGATTTTTATAGCAGGCCTCACCTTTGAGTAATGACGATACGAAATTAATACCTAACTCTAAAATTGGAAAGATTTATATTTGACTTTGATCTCAATAAGGAATGATGATCTAAGACAGGGGTTCTCAAACTTTTTGACTCGTCGACCCCCTAATGAGATTTTAAGATTTCCATCGACCCCCTAGATTTTTAGTCAAAATTATCACAATAGTAAATACTAAGTACTAAATACTAAGTCTAGAGCATCATTACTGAAAGTCTTTTCGCACAAGAGACACCATACCCTGGTGTCATTATGTAAAGCAGTAATAAATCCGTATTTCAAATATTCCTGAGAATACTGGCAGACATTTCTTTTTGGATACTTCAGCAGCCATAGTGTGTATTACACAATTTTCAAAGCGTCACAACAAACACGAACGTCACGGGCGTTGACATTTCACTGAATACGAAAGCGAAACCCGAGGTGGGGAGGGAGGGGGAAATCGCGTTCACCCAATATATGACTAAAACAGGAATGCTTCCCGTATTGACCCTGTCTGGGCAGTGAGGCGGAAAAAATATGTGAGAGGGGTGGGGATCCATGGGGCAAGGAGGGAGGAGAATACACTTGCTCACCCACTACCCCAGTACGAAACTAGAACACGAATGATTCTTGTATCTGCCCTGTCTGGAGCGGGGAGAGGCGTGGGAGTGGATGGATAGCGTGGGAAGGCATGGGGAGGGTTGGTGGGGGTTTTTTTTCTTCAAATTTTGCAGTTTTCTTACTACAGGGCGGGAACATGGTTATTCATCAACCCCTTTTTGATCACCTGGATATTCATCCAACCCCATTCGACCCCTTGGATATTTATCGACCCCCTGGATGGTCCTATCGATATTGACCACTTTGAGGACCCCTGATCTAAGAGCACTTAAGTAGTACATCTGTATACTTAAATAACAAATAACTACATTTTGGGGATATTCTCGTCAATGTCAACCATTCTATGACTTATTGTGCATTTTCCGCAACCTATGAAGATACACTGGGCCTGCTGCGCTTGTTCTTCTTTCACATTGTTATCTAAGAGCACTTAAGTAGTACATCTGTATACTTAAATAACAAATAACTACATTTTGGGGAATGCCTTAAGATGATTGTTGACGTGACGGGAAATGCTGAAGTCATCTTTTAACTATAAGCATTTAAATTTTTGAAAGCGTCTAAATGATCCCAAGATCCAGAACCCCAAAGTTTTATGCTCACTCAAACACTGTTAAAGATCATATGAGAGGAGCAACTTCGTTATAGTGTTGTAGCTATTTTTAAGACATTCATGTACACTATTTCTTCAACATGAAAAAGTCACACTTCATATAAATGCGCCAGTTTTAAGTTCCTTGCTGATTTTTCCTTAGTTATGGTGTATTTGTAATGTCACCCATGCAGCCGTCTTTTAGACTGAACCATGTTGCCAGTACAATGTAAACCAGCATTAACAACGCAACTCGCTTGTATTTACATGACAAATAAATAAATAATAGGCCCGTGATGAAAAATACGATCCGAAGAGACGTTTCTTATTGTTGCGAATGCGGAAATATGAATTAAAAAGAAACGACAGTTAAGTGACCTGTCGTTTGCTAGATCAAAACAAAGCCAAATCACTGCTAATTATTTAGAAATTATTGTTGTATTTTCAAAACAATTGCAACGCATCGTTTTGCTATGTGCGTGGTAAATTAAGCAAAATGTCCACAGACACTATTTTTTCCGTACTGATATTGTTAACAACTCTTAAGCAAGACCACGTGCACAATACTCTAGTAAGATTACCTTCAACTGTAAACAGCGTTGAGTAACGGAATCATTTTGCTTATTGATTTCACCAATTACTGGTCACAGCAACCGTATAAGTATAAAAGTTTTTTTCGATAAATTTTCAGGAATCGAAAAAACCAAAACACGTCGTAGAAAATAACAGTAAAGAGAACGTCCACTTTTCTGCCACTCGGGTATGAAGAACGCGTAAAGTTGTAAACAAATACTTTTTGTCGACAGAGTAATTTTCAAATTGTTTACCACTTACCAAACTCACACTATATTATCTTCTGTATAACATTATCAGGATTTGGCATTTATGCCAAGAAATGTTTTAGGAAAAACGTCCTTCAAACAGGGTTTTCTATATTTCTATATTAAGTGAGGGAGTACAGAAATTTTAAACTTGAAAAAGCATGCTGTGGTAATTTTGACACACGAGACTTTCCGCAGAAAGGTAGGAATTAGAGAATACAAAACCCATGACAAGCAAAGAACCTGTTTTATCGACGGGATTACCGAGTCCCTTATTTTCCAAACATTGCGGCAAAAGCGATTTTTAAGGACAACATCAACTATGTCAAGCTGGCGCATCAATAGCATATTCCTCAGGAAGCCCCCTTAAACCGTTACAATCTTTCTCATAATGTGGCGTTAACTAACATTGTGTACTTTATGTCATAGAAATAAAATTCATCATTTGTTAAGTGGCTAAAAGTATTGTCGCATTTTGTAAGAACAGTTCGATTTATCATAATCAATACATTTAAGGCTAAGGAACTTTTGTATTTACCTCGTTCAAAGCATTTATTTGATGAAGATATGAAACCTCCAACAAGACTAGATGTGGATCATAGTGTGCAGAGGGGTATGAACCCCCACATCAGAAAATCAACCCCAACCTACGATTGCAACCCCCACACCAAAATGTGATAGCAACACCCCCACTTTTTGCCCCAACCCCCACATCAAAACATGAGTTGATCCCAACCCCCACATCAACTTCTTCATTATATGTTATTACAAAACAAAATCTGGTCGAAACTTTTTTATGTT
>JAAAKM020000907.1:0-15539 GCA_010016025.2 Alatinidae sp. Z8VKAUB7J3 | reverse complement strand
TTAGCGAAATTTTTAGTTATTCATCTCAATTAGACCTAAGAGGTATTATTCTTAAGAAAATAAGGGTGTTCAGCGCATTTTACTGGAATGTTTAATAGAAATTAGGCAAAATTTACCAAAATTAAATAATCAGAAAATCGCCAAAATGTTAAAAGAATGAAATTTTGTGTGGTTTCATGTTTGGCACACTAAGATAAAGGTGAATCAAACAAACAATGCTGCATCAAGTTGACTAGAGAAACAAACCACGTTGTTTTGAACTCTGGGTCGTATATGGTCAATCGTCCTCAAAGGGTTAATAGGATCCTTAAAATTTCATTTGCAGACCCTTACGGGATTAGTGTTCCCCAACATGTGCACTACTG
The DNA here is from genome assembly GCA_010016025.2 of Alatinidae sp. Z8VKAUB7J3. Lineage (NCBI taxonomy): Eukaryota > Metazoa > Cnidaria > Cubozoa > Carybdeida > Alatinidae > Alatinidae sp. Z8VKAUB7J3. The sequence continues at coordinate 15,174 of JAAAKM020000907.1, read as the reverse complement.
ACATACAAATTTACAACGACCTGCTACGGTGATGGTGACGGTATTTTCTGACTAATTGACGAACACACGCTTTTGCTGCTGTTTGCCCTTCTCCCTCTCGGAAGAAAATAGGGGGCGTTCTCGTTAACATATGCATAGGCACGAAAAGTGTCAAAACGGTAAGGGCTACCGCTTTAAAGGATCGCGGGATAATGCTTTGATTATAAAATTTGATAAACAAAAACATACGAATAAGAAGGGGACAAAGCTTAAACGGAATCAGGATCTACAATTCGGAAAAGGTGATAATCTAAAACTTTTGAATTAAGTATAGTTTGCTAGAATTGTTTGCACGCGTTTGTAATATAACTTATCACTCTTGACAGAACTTTTGAGCATAACAGGTCTCACGATAGAGCACAAAGTTGCCTATACCAACGTTAGCAAAATGTTCACTTCGCTACAAAAGGTGATCCCAGCAAACGCACTGGTTCCCATCTGCGGACTTCCATCGACATTTTCCTTCTGTAAGACTCAGCCTTCTTTACAACTCAACCACTGTTAAGAAACAACGTATATCACGCTGTTTCCTGCCGTTATACGGCTAGTATAAACCTAAGCTGTTTAATCAGGAAGTATTTTGTCTATAAAAGATTTATTCTCAACAGAAATTAGACCTAGTAAAGCAATTTGCGCACACCAGATCTTGAGAAGACATGTAAGACCGGAACTCAGCGTAAAGTCATATCGGATCGGAAGGGCCCTTGCTTTCAAGTAGGGAAAGCTTGCGCAGGCAAAAGCCCATTTGGTATTACTAATAGGGCAGTTGCGTCATACCTGAACCATAATGATATCTGAAACACTACAGCAAAAAGAAAAGTTAGTAGATAGCGCTATGTTAGGTTAGGCAATTAGCTGAGTAGGTTGTTTGTTTAAGTTTAGTATGGTTACTCAGAAACTTAGTTTCGCGCAATATGAGGTAAATTTAGTGAGGCGTATTGTATTGTAGTATGTTGTTGTGCTGTGTGCTATGGTGTAGTGTCGTGCATTTTAGTGTAACATGATGTTGTGCTGTGTGGCATGATGTAGTGTAGTGTATCGTATGGTGGTAAGGTGTTGTACCGTATGCTATGATGTAGAGTCGTGCATTGTAGTGTAGTATGGTGTAATGATGTAGAGTCGTGTATTGTAGTGTAGTATGGTGTCATGTTGTATACTATGATATAGAGTCGTGCATTGCAGTGTAGTATGGTGTAATGTTGTATGCTATGATATAGAGTCGTGTATTGTAGTGTAGTATGTAGTATGGTGTTGCGCTGTGTGCTGATGTCGTTTATTGTATTGTAGTATGGTGGTGTGCTGTGTGCTGATGTAGTGTATTGTATTGTAGTATGGTGTTGTGCTGTGTGCTGATGTAGTGTATTGTATTGTAGTATGGTGTTGTGCTGTGTGCTGATGTAGTGTATTGTATTGTAGTATGGTGTTGTGCTGTGTGCTATGATGTAGTGTCTTGTATTATAGTATGGTGTTGTGCTGTGTGCTATGATGTAGCGTCTTGTATTGTAGTATGGTGTTGTGCTGTGTGTTATGGTGTAGTGTAGTACGTTGCTTTGTATTGGAATGTGTTTTCTAGTACGGTGGATAGAAGTGCGGTGTAATATTGTGTACTGCAGTGAGTGACTGAGTGAATGCGTGAGTATGCGAGTGAATGATTGATTACGAGAGTGAGTGAGTGTGCGAGTTAGTGCTGGTTAGTGCGAGAGTGAGTGTGCGAGTGACTGTACGAGTGACGAGTGACTGCGAGTAAATGTGTGCGCTAGTGCGTGTGAGTGAGTATGCGAGTGAGTGCGAGAGTGAATGCGTGAGTGTACGAGTGAGTGCGAGAGTGAATGCGCGAGTGTGCGAGTGAATGCATGTGTGCGAGTGAGTGCGTGAGTGTGCGAGTGAGTGCGTGAGTGTGCGAGTGAATACGTGAGTGCGCGAGTGAATACGTGAGTGTGTGAGTATGCATGCGTGTGCGTGTGAGGGCGTAAGTGAATTAGTGAGCGAATTAGTGATTAGCGAATAAGAACGAGTGTACAAGTGAGCGAGTGTGACGTGTGTAAGAGTTCGCTTGGGATTAGTTGTGTATGTACGTATGTGATCGTGCAAGAATGTGCGAGGATTCAAGAGTATGTAAACTTAATCAATTAGTATATAATTAGTGTATCGAGTTAAAGTTTCAAGATTTGAATTATGGCTTGGCGTTCGTAAGTAATCAAGCAAAGAAAAGAGGCAAGTAGAATCACTAAACAATACAAATTGCCTCCTTTTTCTATCTTGAATAGCGGGCAAAACTGTTCCTCTCCATTTCTTGAGTTACACTGTAGATATGTTCAAAAACTAGTGGTACAAGAAACCCTGGGAACTAAAACAAAACGATTAAAAAAACCAATATGTTCTCATACCGACACAGTCGTATGAAACTTCGTACAAAAAAGCACTAGTATCTTGCAGTGGAAAAATTGCGATACCATAATACCTTGGAAAAGCAACACAGTGTGCGATTTGCATTCTAACAAATTCATAAATATATTTTTAGCGGGGCAATTCTTTTGTTCACGCTATTTGTAGTTGAGTAGCACTAATTAATAAACGACGGATGCCTTTTCTAACGGAGATGGAACGACGTTTATAAAAACCTGTGATTGACGACAACACGGTTTGAGAAATCTTAACGTCACACTCAAAATTAAGTTACACCATTTCTTTACTTGCAAAAGGGATTGGCATTTTTAAAGCCTCGCTTAGTTCCATTTTCAGGCACATTTATGAATTGTTATCAACACAATTCTCATTTGGGACAGCGCAAGTGTTTAAAAGGGCAATGAATTCAGTTTACCAGAATCCATTTAAGAGTTCACTACTACACGTTCATCGAACGCCTCGTTTCCCTAATGTTTTCACAGCGACAAAGTCGTTAATGTCAGTAATAATAGCGTTTCTCTTTCACAATCTCTCAATCAAAGACCCCTGATGGGCAGTGAGCACGACATTGAAACTACCCTAAATAAACAGAAAAACACCAAACAAGCTTCTAATAAATAAAGGGCAGCTGGGGCGTCCAAGGGCGACGCCCCTCAATTTGCGCTACCGCGCAGAGAAGCAAGCCATGAAGCAGGCTCAACTGCCCAGTAGGTCCGCTTCTCGCGGATTATGGAAAGCATTTGTCATCAATGAGAACAGATACTACATCCATTCCTTGCCAAAAGGCCGAGAAGCGTTTCTCATTCGCACCATTAGGTTTATCTCTGGTAATCTCCAGCACTTTACGAACGTGCAGTGCTTATCCAAGATATCAAGGCTTTGCTAAACCCCTTGCATATACAACGTATTCTTCCTACGTGAACACAATGCGTCAATAATTAAATAACTGCATAATATTGCCTTAAAGTGGGCACACCTCTTAACCTGCAAGAGGCGTCGTTACCATTCGTCTAATCCAATTGACTTAAAAATGAGGGCACGAGAGTCCTCTGTAAATTATCACGACGTACCCAAATTGTACTAGAATTGAGCCTATGCTCAGTCTAAAGTAGTAAATGCATAATATATGCAAACCGAATTTTGATAAGTGTTAAACTTAGCAAAGGCCTCCAACATACATATGTAACGACGAAATTGGTCTAATTACAAGACATAATATCAACATCAGACCTGCACATGTAATAGTTACAAATAACTTGCATATTTTAACTACGACATTCAAAATATTTAACAACACACTTAAATGCAGTAACAAGAAACACCTTGCGCCACATGACATTGTTTACATTCTTGAGTCCATAAATACTTGTCATGCTCTACCAATTAGATTGCATAACATGCCTTTATATCGGTAACTCACAATTTAAACAAAGGTAAAGCTCATTTTCTATATATTTACCAGAACGAGGCCAGTGAATATTGTAGCGAAAACAACACCAAGAACCTATAAGTAAAACGCCAAGAAGGACTCTACAATTTCGTCTAGACTGTAGTTTCCTTCTTGGCGTTTTATCCATCATCAAAAGTGCCTAAATTAGGAATATCATTTTATCTTACAGACTTGAAATCCAAGTTAAGTACTCTACGACAGAAAAAATTGCTACAAATTTAAAACAAATGTGCTTTCGACCAAAGTAAAAATAATTAATAGTATTGTAATTAAAAGCACCCAAAATCTTGTTACCCATTTGACTAATGGTAGCTTTCACTTGTACTCCGATCCTTCAATACGAAAATATGAATGTGAGCGGCAAAAACCTAATGAGATTTCACAGATGTCGTTGGGTTTAGCTTCTTTTATTCGCACACTCAATGCGAATAAAACTAGACACATAACTGTTGGCACACTTTGCTACAACGGTGGGCTTACTATTTTCGAGCGCTTTTACACAATGGATTCTTATGCTTTGTGGTTTGCTTGAAACATGGAGAGAAAACGGAACAAGTAAACTAATACTATTCTTCTCATGTTTCTGATCAACTTCAATACACATAGGCTGCTTCTCTAGCAGGGAACGTAAGGCGTGGCCAAAACACACCGTCTTTTATACTGAACTTCTTTCGAACTACCAGTAAACTTGCCTCGAGATATAGCCGCATGGGAAGAACACTTCTCTTGGTCTCCATAGTTTAACATCTTACACATCACCATATATATATATATCATCTTGCACAACTAAACAGGAAGCTAAATATCTAGGTCAATACGTTCTGTACTTGCTCCAAAGAGGAAGTCAGTGGTTAGGCATCTCAACCCATTTCGGTAGTGACACAGTATTTGTTTTCAAATAAAATGGAATAACATGGGAAAGTCTTGGAATAATATGGCAAAGTCTCCCTGAATTCAGCCCTGACAGCTTGTGTAGTTAACTAATGAACATAATAATTAAAAAGGGACTATGAATTTCAACCACCCGTGCCTGGGCTCCTAGATGATAAATACGACACTTAAACTATGTAGCGATATCACTTATGGTCTTATCGATAACGATTTTGTGTTTAATAGAGATATGCAAATATGCAGGGATGTTTGGATGGAAATCAGATATTTTTCCGAAAATATTGCTGCAACTTTGCCGTCTGTACTGCTATGTAGACCGAAACGTTAACGAAGCCACACAAATTCCGTGGTACTTTACAGTTACCAAACAACTGGCGTCGTATAATCGTTCCACCTTCACTAGCATACCTATTTTACCTTTAACTCTGCATTACAGTATTAGAAGCACATACGTACCTTTTACGTTACTCGTAACACTGCTTGATGGAAATGACAGCTATAATTTTTTGGCTTTTCCGTATCACTAAACCACCCTTATTGATCGTAACGAGCACTACAGCCCCCTCGTTTCTAACATTACCGAGAAGAGTACAGCGATGAATCTAAACAGGGCCTTCAATGGCATATACTGTAAACGTGGATTTTCCCCAAATGTAACTATGTACTCCAAGGATGGGCAACCGATTTTACATGAAGGCTAAATTTACGGTGTCTAGTATCCAAGGGGGTAAGGCAGGTCAGGGTCAGACTAAAACAATGTAAAATAGATTCCGATACACTACCTTTGAATTTCACCTAAGACACTTCACTTTTAAGGCAGGACGTCCAAAGAAAAATTAGCAGATTCGTATTAATAAAGTGGGCATGGGTTCTATTATGGGCGGGACTGAAAAAACTACAGTTCCTCTAAGTTATCTATCCTTTTAAAGCTTTTTTCCAACGGCCGCTCACAAGTTACTTGCGGGCTGGATGTGACCCGACGGTCACGCGTTACCTTCTCCTAGTTTAGACAGACATTCAACTGTACAAAGATGAAACACCTCCCAAGCATACTAAAACTTTACCAACTTGATATAACAAACTACAAAACGTCATTTTTATGTGTGCATGCCAGAAGGCAAAACGAAAATGAGATGATCAGTTCGTGATTCTGGACACAAACTCTTCCGTCAAGTCAAGTAACCTCACTGGCACAAATGGCTATAACAGGAAATAGTGTGAGTGCACGCCAGAATTCAATCCGTAGTTATAGCTGTGTCATAAGGACTCTGAACGGAAGTGTTTACTGTAACAAAGCGATTGTCTCTAGCAATGCAGTGGATGTGACTTCTGATACAACACCCGTCGATAATTCCCAACATTTACAATCACTTTCAAATCTGAATGACGTTCTCGTTTTGAAGCCTTTGTTCACGCACAGCTTCTGCCAAACCTAACGACCTTTCAATGTCGACCTCCATATAAGTTATACCTTTGCCGCCTTTCGGACTCATAGAATATACTTCCTCAGAAGGGATATAGACATCACTATCCACTGAGCTAAAAATATCATCACAACTCCTTGACATTTTATATTTTCGACGTCTAGCAGTAGAGTCAATGTAGCTACGCTGAGAAACGAATTCCCTGGCATAGTCTGGTGATCCGTGAGTCAACGCTAAGTCTGCATAAGCTAGTTCGTGCGCTACTCTCCTCCTATCTTTTTCAAATTCGGACTGATTGTCCAGTAAATTCTCATAACTAACTGACTTTCCAACCGAGGATGAGTAAAAGGCTTGTCTATGATTCTGGTCATAAGGGTCGTTAATGTTCTGATATCCGTTCGTTTTAACAGAACTTGAATCGGTCTCGTCGCCAACTTGTTTTGACGGTTTCTTACCTAGTTTTCCCGGTAAAACAAAGTCCGTGTACACTTGTTGGCGATTGCCGGCTTGCACTGTTTTCCCCTGACGCGTTTTACCTCTATCCAGGCCGCCTCTGGAGTGTGAACTATTCTGCCTCACCCCATTTCCGACAGGGATATTAACATAGTCTCGTACAGGTGGCATGCTCCCCTTTCGAGGTAACTCTGGGGTAACCACTTGTCGCTCAGGGAGTGACACTTGTTTCACTAATCTTTTCTCTCTGGCTGTTAATATATCTGGAGGCGATCCGTAGGGCATTGTAGAGTCTACGTTGGAATATACCATTTGATTCCTGGGTTTATCCTTTATTTGCACTTGCTCCTTCACCCCCTTCTCTCCTCCATGTTCCGCGAACTTTCCGTCTGAGTTTTTCGATGATTCAGACTTGATCCTCCACTCCTCAACTTGAACATTGCCTCTGTCACCTCTTGGGATATTAACATAACTTGGGGAATCGTCTATTAGAGCGTTAACTGGCAAGCTTCTTTTCTTAGATTTACTGACCGGTTGCTGGCCATTAATATTGTCAGTAGGTGAATCAACATAAAAGCATGAAGAAGGAGCTGCTTGTCGCGTTACGTCATGCTTTCCACGAGTGTGTCTACGTAGCCTTGGCGACAGCGTCAATGCCTTGGGCAGATTCCCAACTTTGTTGCGGAATTCGGAAAACTTAGAGCCTGTGGTAACGGGTGCCGGTATTTCCGCGACGACATCTAAATGCGTATTGCGGACGTTTGTATAAATACCATCAACTGACGCTTCCCCAGGTGTCGTTTCTCTTTCGATAGTACTTTCTTTAATGTCTTTCAAAGATCCTCTGCTTTCTACACTACTCAGGCTTTCCTTCAAGTTTTCAACATTATGATAAACAGGTGCACGTTGCTTAGGGGGTAATAAAGTCTCTCTGTCCCTCACTGCTGCTATATCATCTTCCCCTGCCATTGCCACATACACATCTTCTACTCCCTCATTGTCGGGCACTTCCCTATTTTCTACATTTTGCGCATGTTTGGCTGGGGATACATAATCGTAATGATCAACCTTGGACATAAAACTGGGATGCTCCGGTGGTGACGAGTAATGCATGGCAACATATGGCTCCTCACATGATGAGTCAATATCTAAAACGAAAAAAAAATGTAAAGTAAAAACATTCCTATCAAATCAGCTCACATTTTTGGGTAACTTGTAAGAATCTATGGCCAGTACTTCTTGAAAAAGTTCTATAATAAAACAAAAGAGCATAAGAAAACATAAGTTCTTACACGAATTCGATCGGCTAAGGATATTGCCCAGGAAAGCGTATCTGGGTTTCTACTTCAACAAACTAACCTCGCTTACATGTTGTACATTCAAAGCTGTCGTGGGTAAAAAGCGGGATACTTGAACTGACTTAGATTCTCTGACTTGAAACGGCTCTCGGCCACTCTCCCCTTTTTTCAGGTATTGACAAGCGGTATTTCTCAAAACCTCTTTAATTGTATATTTTCTCTACAGAAATTCTTAATCATGGTTTCCTGAAGAGCAACTTCTAACATTATAATTTTCAAAGACAATTTGATGGTAGGTAGATAATCTACATTCTATACTAGCATATACCTTTTGTCCAACATCAGGAGAACCTTGAGCTGCTATTCCCAAATTAATCGATTTTTTTCGGGATCTGTCGTTGTTGTTTTGATTTCATGTAATCACTCAATAAAGAAGGATTGTAGAAAAATGCTCATAAACGCTGAAAAAAAAACAAACAATATAATTTTCACTTACTTATGTCCCCACTGGTGTCATCATCCGATGCTGCATATTCATCAGAATCCGCACTTGTTGCTACAGAATTATCTAGTAGGTCGGCGGTGGAGACAGTTAGGCGTTTGGGAAAATCAACTTGCATGCCTGAAATTTGGAAAGAAATGAAGAAGCAAAAATAATTAAATGTAGGGTATGTTATAAAAAACCAGATTTAACTGTAAAATAATACAGAAAATTGGGGGCACGTTATTACTCGTGTTCCACATACTTCATTGGTCAAAAGCATTATAATGACAAAATAAAGCTAATACTTTACCTTTAAGACAAGTACATAACTCACATTTCCCTTGTTGTGGCCTATTTTCACATGTTAGGGGGGGCGGAAGCTGCGGAAGGCGTGGGTCGTTGAAAGGCGGCGGTAGTGAAAAGGCGAAGGCAGTGAAAAGGCGAAGGCAGTGAAAAGGCGAAGGCAGTGAAAAGGCGAAGGCAGTGAAAAGGCGACGGCAGTGAAATGGCGAAAGCAGAGGAAGGCAAAGAGAGTAGAAACTCGACAGCCGTGGATAGGCCATAAAAAAGGCGTGGGTAATGGAAAGGCGTGGGGAGTGGAAAGGCGTACGTTTTGTCGATAAAGAGGTGAATTAGTCTTGAGAATGACGAAAGGTCATAAACGCAGTTTTCAATAAGGTCCCCACGAGACACCGACCACAACAACTTACTAAAATAATAAAGAAAATCCAACTTTTATGAAAAAATAGTCTCAAACAGTGGTTCCACAAGTTGCCTCCTTTTACTAGTTGGGAGTGTGCAAACTATTTTCAGCCCCTATAACGTACCACTGGGCTTGTACAGGATAATCTACCGATGCAATCACAAGGAACACTCTCAGTGATGGGTAATTCGATTAAGAGTTGCAAATACATAAGATAGTAGCAGCAGTATGAATACTTAATAAAGCGTAAAAATGCACATTTAATAACTGTATCAATCCGAAAAAGGGTCTATGAATTACCCCCATTTCGTCACACGAGACCTACGCAAAGATGGCGTACCATTGACCTAGAGGAGATAACACATGTCCATAAACTCGAGTTATTGATGTTCAAAATTAAACAAAACTTACTGGTGAAATTGACAGCTATAGAATCAAAGTCAACTGTAGCAGGCCGTCGGGTACTTCCAGACGGACTCGTATTTAACAATGTTTGATTAATCCAACCACCTTTATCGTCACTCAGTTGACCTAGGAGAGAAAACAATTGTTTTCGCATCAATAGCTGATATTCTTTCATTTAAAGTAAAATTGCTGTGGATGTTCCAACGTATGGGAGTCGGAAGCACAAATCCAAGTGCACAATACAAAATTGAACTGAAATAATTCGATGAGTCCCATCTATCAATTATTACCAAACCTAAGAAAATCTATATGAACGTTTATGCTTTTTTGTCGAGCTGCAGCCAGTTTCCTACTCTATTCCCTAAAGTGTGTGTGAAATTGGGACAACATAAAAGGCGTAACTATGCAACACAAATTTTTGTGGCACAGGAAGTTTCTTTACAAATTTTTTCGAGGTTCCCAATCCTTCAGCGATTTTAGTGCAAATGCGTCACGCGCGCCATGTTTAATCTGCTACTGACCGTGGTATCTTTCTCTATGTACCGAGCGATGTTGACCTCGTTGATACAATACTGCATACTTGTAGTTGCCACAATGGCTCCCAAACATCCACCACAGGACATCGATATCCAGCTTCAGCCGGTTTTGGAGAGTAGTCTGTCTGACCCGAGTGAGACAACCGAAGAACCGACCGCCGTCCGCCAAATTACTCTGGCCAACAGCGATTGAAAGATATATTGTACAGAGGAGAAGGTTTCAAGACGTATGTTTGGAATTCAATATAAAAATAAAAAGTGACAATGCGGAATGAGGGCGTATTCTGCTTTCTCTATTGTATTTCAAACTTGTCATCAGAAATAATTTCTTCTAAACTCTATAAATACATTTTTAACAATAAAACGTCCTTTAAATTACAACAACAGTCTTTAAATAATACTTATGACAATTTCCAACCAAAACATTACATAAAACGTTCTGGTGGTGGTAGTTAATAATTGGTAATAATCTGAACATTATCCATAAAGATAAAACTGTTCTTTGTGATCTTAATTAACTTTCATAATAATACTCATGGGAATGGTTGCATACAGGAAGAGTGAATAATGGAATTTTTATAAGTGGTACGATGTTATTGTAAAAATAGCAATAAACTACCCTATTAGTCAATTAAAACTTCCCCAAGAACAACTACCAGTTTCAATAGCTATGTAAGCTCAACTGCGTTTAAAGTGCTGTTTAGTGAATGGTGAATTGGTTTCTAGATCACACGATCTAGATGTGGAATTGAGAACAAATAGAAGTTTAATAGCAATGTCCAACTGTGGGGAACTATAGGGCCTACACAATGTAATACACAATGTAAATCAAGATAATTAATACTGCATGGTCAAAGACGCCTGTCAAAGTAACGGTGATTTCTCTTTAGAATTAGATTTTTTATCCATTTCGTGTATTGAGGATACCTATGGGAGACACTGTAACAAATGGATTGTACGCCATCTTCAGTTGCAGTCTGCCAAAACGTCAGGGTAAAGACACCGCCACACCCACTGCCACTCTCACACACAGCTGAGTGGGTACGTGGAGCTATGGCCTTTAAGATAAGAATTACAATCGGGATTAAAAAATAACTTTTCTTAATTGAAACTGCATTCAGATCTTACAAACCATAAATACCTAGGAAACCCAAGAATTTGGCAGATGTAGAAAATAGTCATTCAATTGCCAGGTGAAAGCTCTCTTTATAATACAAATACGAGTTGGCCAAGAAAATCTATTATGGCTTTCAAAAAGGTTATAATTGAATCAAGTAAACGTCTGAGTTACTTTGCTTGCCAATAAGCCAAACTAAATTGACTTCGGCTTCTTTATTGCGAGAAAATCTAAAGGAAATCATTTGGCTTGATTTTAACTCGAGTTTTGAGTTGAAATACCGTTCGTGCGATAAAAGCAGAAGACCGTGACACTTTTGATTCCAAAAACGTCCCTAATCCTATTGGAAAAAGTCATCTAGCGGACGTTTTAATGCATCAATGAAACACTGGGGATGTGACCATTAAGGGCAAGTCATTTCATTTCAAGCTGTTTTTAATTACCATGATTTGCGTATGCAAAGATAATCCTACCTACCATAATGAGAAATTGGTGTGAATTATTAATAAACACAAATCTAAATAATAATCTTAACCTGAAGAAACATGTCAAGTTACATCCACTCGTGCTATGTAAGTAAACTTACAACTTCATCGATACTGGGTTGACATCAACGATTTGGCGCTAAACTCTGCAATTACACCTACCTAATCATCAGTTGACTATTGATTTTATTTGACGTTCATAAAAAGCCTGTGTGCAATTGAAGAAGCTAGTTTACAATCAATGATTTAGACAATGTTTATCCACTTTTCTTAAATCACTTCATGGTTGTGCAACAATTCAGATACTTGAAAAGGAGAAAGGGGAGAAACTTCCAAATATGGTTGCAATAGGTAACATTCCTGAACTGTTTGTGTTTTACTTTGGTAAAAATATGCTCACTGAGATTTTATTCTTTTTTATCTCAGAAGCTCAAGATCATTGAAGATTCTACTTCAAAGCCCACGACTTGTGTGTGAGGGAGCATCCTAACAATTTGTCATCAAAATGTATGCATAAACAGTGTGGCAGTCCTATTCCCTTTACTCTCTTATAAATTTGTCTGCTATTCTGTTGCAGTCCTACAAAATATTTAATACAATAAGGTGGTTTGTTCATCCGCTTGGTAGCAAAGAATGCCCATTGATGGTATGGAACAGTGCTAACCACAAAGTATAAAAGTCAAAATCCACCTGTTGTTGAGTTAAGTTACCTTCACTTGCCAGTAATGTAGTGTGTTGTTTTGAAATCATTTTGGGGTGCATATTTTGCCAATTCAGTTTTAACTAGATTCACCCAAGTTGTCCTGTCTGCAGTATCAGAGAGCCCTTTGTTTATCGTCTACCGTAATTGTTTTCTTCAAGTCCTCTACTCCGTTTACCATCCACTGCAACGACCATCATCTTATGGGTACAGCTTTGTTTCTTGCTACATGACTATAAAAGCGTAGTCAGTTGTAGCCAAGAAATGTTTTATGGCTTAGGATGATAAATTCAACTAAGGGAATATTGGACCAAATTTGATCATGAAGATGGAGATGGCATGATATCATTGCATTGCTGACTCTCTACAGCTTCAAGAAAACCCACTTAAGAAGTTCCCACTACTCACTGGCATGTAACAAGGCACTACAGACATAGGTTTTCACCAGTCTCATCATGAATATGAAGAGCTAGACATGGAGATATCAGTATAGGTAACAGTTCAAGTGGTGCAAATATGAAGCACTGATATCATAACCACATCCAGTACATATCATATGAATAAGGCATGAAAATTGATGAACAACCTCGTGGGTTTGATCTTGGAATTCCTGACAATCACACTATAAGCACTGGAAGTTTGGTTCTAACCTAATGCTAAACAAGCTAATGCCTTTCCTGTGCACAAAGTGAAAGCAGTAGATTGAATTGCTGTTAACTCCAGATCTACAGACCCTGCAAAATCTTTTCCAGAGTCATTCAAAAGATTAGAAACACCAATCATCACCTTGGTTGTAACTGTGTTGATGTGACTGTCATTCCTGTCCATGAACTAGCTTTTTCATAGGCTTAGTTTCCTACCTAGAATAACTTCACAGTCTACAATTATGACACAGCCAACTGTGTGTAATAGTTCCCATGCACAACTGGTCCAAAATCTATATTAGAGAGGCTCTAGTACAACAATAAAGAGACATTCACTCAAAACTGATCACTGGGGAGCATAAACATTTACATCCAGTTCATAACTTGAGGGATCATTGACCCTCACTCTCCTCTTATTGTTTTGATACACTGGCTGAACAAATTGGATGGATCCATTCCTCCACACCAATTTTCCTTGATGACTACCACAACTCAGCAAATGCAACACCATCAGATACCTTGTATAGACCAACTAAAACACAATATAGTTTGTTCTCTACAACAAGGTACTCTAATTGCAATTGCATCTGAATAAAGACACCATTGGAGGTGGCATGACCTGGCATGATCTGGCATGATGCCCAGCTGAGTATAGTTTATAGAAATCTTACACAGATAAACTTCTTTAATACCCTATCAACAATTTTCATTACTTGCTCCAAAAGCTTCAACAAACCTTTGTTTATTTATCTCTTCTGGGTGACACCTTGCCCTGCATACCCAATTTGGTGAAAGAATGTCAACAATAGCCAAAACATTGGCTGGCGTCACTGAAAATTCAGCCTTGATACATATGACACCAATTCAACATATATATGAATTGGATAACCTGCATGTCTTCAGGTTACCACGGAAATGTCTTACTTAGCAGTTACACTTGGAATAAATACAATTTACAGGTGAAGATAAAATTTTATAAGTGCAAACCTGTATCTCAATAACTGTTTGTTGTTCAATTTATGTTGCACACCTCAATAATTTCAGGGAGTCTCAAGATATATATTATGGCCCAATACCTTGGTGTAGTACGAAAGGTCACCTGCCAATGTCTGGTTGATAGAATAGTTGGCAATTTGGATAAATCCAAGGTTTCTACTGTTGATACATCAGTGTTGGCTGCAAGGTCTTCTCTTCCTACGCTGGCAACTTTCATTACTGAAAAACCTTAATAACTGCTGATGACAAAAGTCACTGACAATTTATCCAAAAGGAAAACTAAAGACTGCCTGTTGATGAGAAACTGTCCTAACAGTATTGCAGTATTTACCAATAAATTTTAATGATCCTGTCATTCGGCAAAACAAGAGGCTCAACTACTCAATACCTACCAGTCTCATTGTGATTTGGTCCTGCAGGAAGTTTCAATGTTCCATAGTTGGATCCTATTTTGTTTCGATTATTTTCACATTGACTAATAGATCTGTTGAATGCAGCAGGATCTTGATTCAATTTTTCCTTACTGCTCCCATCTGTTTGAGATCTTGGTCGGTTTCCCAACCTGAATAGGGTGCAAATAAATAAATTCATACAAGGTTTATGCTTTTATACTGAAAAAATGTTTGAAAAGGGCATACAACTTGAGTGGAATGGGGAAGCCTCAAATGTGAAATAATGAAGTATCTGTCTGTCACAGCTTCCACTTATTCTGTTTACCTTATCTGCTGACTATCTGCATGCTGCTCTTAACGTCTCCATTGACAAAAATTTGGGGCAACATTTTCAATTAATACAAAATGGCTAACAAAAACACATGCATATGATACCAAGACAAATAGACTATGTTTCAACTTGCCTTTAACAATAAGAATCATGGAATCAAAATTTGGGGGATATCTAACCAAAAGAAGAGAACACAACAAAATCTTATACTCAGCCAATCATCATCATCATCATCATCATCATCATCATCATCATCATCATCATCATCATCATCGTCATTATCATCATCAACATCATCATCATCATCATTATTATCATCGTCATTATCATCATCATCATCATCATCATCATCATCATCATTACCATCAATAATATGATCACTCTCATTATCTGTATCAAAATCAGCATTACTGCATTGTA
>JAAAKM020000904.1:0-15554 GCA_010016025.2 Alatinidae sp. Z8VKAUB7J3 | reverse complement strand
ATATGTTAAATGCATGTATTTTTCTTTGCATGCTATTTTGTTGTAACTGTTTATCGTACGTTTCTTATATGCTATTTAATTGACGTCAAAGGTCAAAGTGGAGTGGGCTTCAACTTCAATTAAACTGTACAACCAAACTCTAGCCCAATGGTATACAAAACAAATACTAGAAACAATACCTCCCTTTCACTTCTTTGTTTCAGATAAGCGATTATCTGAAAGCAAGGTCGGCAGTAATTGCGCGGAAGCCAAGATGTGCTGCTATCATAAGAGTTCTTATCGCGATTTATCATATGTAAGTTTTTTTGTGTGTGGCAAAAAATCTGGGGGGGCATTCTCAAATTTTGGGGGGCATTGCCCCTGAATGCCCCCCCGTATCTACGGGCCCGGTCCGATGGCGACGAACGCCCTTTCTACGAGCGAGCAACAAAAGAGTAACACTAGAAAACACTTTCAAATGAATTAATTGAATATATGTTTCTGCGTGCAACGCAATAAGATTGACATTGCATTTATAATAAACGCTCCTCAAAAAGGGTTACTTTTTATTTTGGCAAATAAAATGAACAAGTTGTAATCACATAAGATGTAGCAGGCTGTACAAAGCATTTCTATTATTTCAGATACACTCCTCTGTATCTTTAACTTGAAAGCGCAATCGCTTACAATTTAATTTGGTATCATCAGCATTCATATAAACTGCAGAATCTGCACTCAACAAAAGTGACTTAGACATTATTTTCCATAGAGCAAAAGTATCAATGTTTTAGCCATTTCTTTCCATGTTCCTACTTTACATCTTGCTCACGTAACTTTGTTTAGTCCATGTTAAAGATTCAAATAAGGTTTTGGGCATGCATGATGGGACAAAAGTCGTCGTATGAACTTTATTAGCGTGAATCGATCTCTGGTTCTGTGAATACAAGCAAGACAGGGAAATTGAGACCAAAATCCAAGATCGGCACATTGAATATCTCAACATTGAGAGGGAAAGAAGAGGAGGTGATAGAAATCATGAAAGAGAAAAATCTTGTTTTTCTCGGGCTATGTGAAACACGACTGAAGGGCGGTCGTGAGAAAATACTGCACGAAGGCTATAAACTTATTTTCAGTGGAAGAGACGGTGGAAGAGATGGTGTCGATGTGGTCCTGGCTCCTCAAGTGGCCCCTTACATTGAAGAGGTGTAAAGTATTTCAGAAAAAATTGTTGGAATTTCAGTGAAAACAAAATTGTCAACATTTAGCTTAATCCAGATATATGCACCACAGATAGACCGACCTGCACAGGAAAAGGACTTGTTTTACCAAATGCTCCAGAACACTGTACATAACGTGAAGTACAAAGAGAAACGTATTATCTGTGGTGATTTCAATGGATATGACGGATGTAGAAGCAACAATGAGGAAATATACAGTTGGAGCTTTTAGTGTGGGCAACAGAAACATTGAAGGAGAAAGAATTATTGATTTCGCTTTCTTGAATGGGCTTTCAGTCATGAATACCTTTTACAATCACAGAGAGAGCCATGGACATATTATGGATGGACATATTATGGATGGAATGGCACATTAGAAAAGTATACAAGTAAGTCGATGCTAGACCTATTTTTCACTGTGGACAAGAACATTTTCAGAGATGTCCAAACTGTGCCGTCTGTATCCATGGATTCGACACACGGAACGGTAATAGCCACACTTAATTGGAAACCACAGAAACCAAAGAGAAAGATAAACAAGCTGAGATATAAACTTGAAAAGCTGAAAGATCCTGACTGTGTTATGGCCATGAGAACTAAAGTGTCAAATAAACTGGAGGTTGTACTGGCGAATGGTGTTGAGAAGGAGTGGAACGAGACTTGGTATAGGGATGCTCTTACCTTAGCAGCAGAAGAGGTTCTAGGTATTAAAAAAGCCTACACAGGAAGGAAGAAAACTACAGCATGGTGGGCGGACATTGTGAGAGAAGCAGTAAAGTTAAAAATGCAATGAGACCTGAAGACAGAGAGGCATATATCAATTACAAAAATGAGGCAGAGAAAGTGAAAGTGGCAGAAAAGAGTAAGGTGTGGAAGCAAATTGGAAGGGATTTGGACCTTCACCATAAAGGGACTAAGAAACAACTCTATAGTATGGCCGAGAATTACAGAAACGTTAATAGTGAGACATCCGACGCTATTAAAGATATAAAAATGCGAATCGTCTTGTGGAACCGGAGGCTATCGCGAACAGATGGTATGAGTATTTCAATGAGCTTTTAAACTCGAGGAATGAAGATATAAACGTAAACGAAATATGATTAGAAGAAAATATAGTTGAACAGAAAGAGGAAAGAACAGAGACTGAAAGAGAGAAAGCAGTACCAAGAATGAAAAAAGGTAAAGCAGTAGGTGAAGATTGTGCTGCTTGTGGAAATTATGGCAGCAGCCGGTGACCGAGATGCCCAACAACTTCTGAAAATAATACAAACAGCGTATAGAATAGAAACAGTACCAGCGGAGTGGCAAGAAGGCATTATCAATGCAATATACAAAAAAGAGAAAAAAAGTAGTTTGTGAAAGTCATCGTGGAATCACTCTACTGTCCCACACTGGAAAAGTATACAGCAGTATAATCGAAAGGAGACTGAGAGAGCATGTATAGCGTCACTTAGGAGATTGGCAACATGGATTTAGAGCTGGACGTAGCACATCGGATTTAATATTTGCAATGAAGATGATGATGGAAAAGAACTGGGAATGGGGCAAGGAAACATATGCCCGGTTCATTGACTTGCAAAGAGCCTTCGATTGCGTACCCAGGAAACGCGTCTGGAAGACTCGGGCGGAACCGCGATATTCTGTTCCAAAAAAGTTAATTAGAGTCATTAAAAGTATGTACAGTAACTGTGTCAGCAAGGTAAGGAAAGGACAAGTAGAAACTGATTGGTTCAATATCGAGCAAGGTGTTAGACAGGGAGATGTGCTATCACTCCTGCTATTCATTATATTCATAGGCAAGTGTATCAGAGATGCGGAACCACAGGAAGATCAAGAAATGTTCGCTTATGCCGATGATATGGCGGTGATGGTTGACAATATTAGGGAGGTTTAGATTCACGACGAGTACTAGTACGAGTACGAGATTACCACTGCACACACCTTCTGTGCACTTCCCGTAGGGAATCATCTTTCAAACTTGTCCTCAACAACTCGTTCAGGACGACTTTTTATGAAAATCTCGTTCTCTCCAGGACGAGTTTTCATGTCAGTTTAGGCGCTCTAAAATCGATAGGAAACGTCTATAAAGGGATTGCAAACACGATGACAAGATCATTTGCTGTGATTATATCAAATTTGGAAACGTTTAGAGCCAAAATTGGACGAGTTTTATCAATATCAAGGCCAGCGTCGACTTCACTTTACTTCGCTTTGAGCTCAGGTACACAACAGCGATGGCAGCAATTCATAAGAGCACTCGAATCCTTTGAGACGTTTCAGAAATAGATAGAAACACATTTGATCGAAACAACACTGATTTTCTTTGTCTACATAGAATGATCAGGAAATCGAGGTAAAAGTACAATCAGTTTACCTCTTTACTTAATTGACGAGCCTGGTGACCCTCTAGCTCTTGGCCTACTAGGTTACCTGGTGAACCGATGAAAAGAAGTGGCTCTACTTTAGATTTCTCTGATTTGCTGAACTAGCTATTTATTATTGCAACGAAAGATGTCTGTTTGATATCGACGATGTAATTACAATTGTAACCGATGATAGGGTAAACATTAATTGGCCAAAAGCTTCTGTCCACCCTCTGCCAAGCGGAAGTCTCTTTTTCTACAAATTACGTTGCTTTGTATTTTGCACTTCCATGATAACACAAAGAAATGATAGTATAGACTATCGGTTAAATTTACAACACTGAAATATACTCCAGTCATCTGAAAACTGTTTAGTCAAGTAGCTCACGATAGTACTTGAACTGGTTGTGGATCTAAACACCTTTTACAAAAGACAACGAGTACGAGTACAGCTTTTTCAGCCCCAGCGAAGAACTCGTTCTCGTACTCGTACTCGGCGTGGATCTAAACCTCCCTATTAATGAACGTTAGGAGGTAGGGAGTCGATGGTCCTCCAGTATGAAAAAGAATGGTATGAGCATTAATGTGGCAAAAGAAAAGACTGAATTTATGTCAATGAGACGGAGAAAAGAGGAATATAACATATTTATGGGAGAAAATAAGGTCCATCAAGCTGAATCGCATAAATACCTGGGAGTACAAATTGATGCAGAGGCGAGACAGGAAACAGACATGATGTATCCACTGCTCAAAGAGAAGGCAGTGCCTACAGAGGTTAAGGTAACCATTTATAATACTGTGTTGAAACCAATCTTGTTATATGGATCAGAAAGCTGGACACTAACATTCAAAACAAAGTCCAAGTTACAAGAAGCAGAAATGAAAGTTTTAAGAACAATAAGAGGTCTGACAATGAGAGACAGGCTAGGAATGAACAAATTAGAATGGAACTGAATGTTAAACCATTGCTTAATGTTGCTGAGGAAGGAATAAAAGTCATGTACTGAATTTAGTCGTTAAAAGTTCATGTTGCTTGCTCTGAAAGCAGTATTAACTCAAATAATTCCAAACTTTTAATGTGCAGCAACATCGCAATATTTCACCTGTACCGAAGAAGATACATTGCCCGTTCAGAAAGTCTATTTTCTTTTATTGTAGATACAAGGAGGGACCATTTGTGTTAAAGAACTATTATCTTCATAATCACAGGGTCCAATAACGACATCACAATCACAACTACTTGTCAAAAGACTATCTCCATCGCAAACGCTTCGCCCGACCTTCCCGTTTAAGATGACTCAGTGTCATTATCATTAGCGATATTTGATGGAATGAAATATTTCCACAGAAGGCTATATATGATAAGATCATGGTATAAATCGTTGTAGTATAATAGTTTGAGTGAAAGGTAATTTAGCACTTTGAAATTGTCTACGTCAACCCCTGGCAGGAATCGAGAGATAAAGAAGCAAGCGGATGTCTGTAAATCAAGTGTATTTCGATGGCAGTTCATTTTGCAACCAATATTCTTTAAAAACAATTTCTCGCTTCAGTTTAGTGAGCTTTATCACGTGTCACTTCAAAATTCTCTATAAGGACACTTGTTGTGTAAAATCTATAAATATGCAAATAATAGAGAGTTATCCATATCTTGTATTCTTCGTTAACTTTACATTGTTCTTAACTTTAAAATGGCTACAGCGAATGCCAAAACGTAGTGCACGAATCAAATCAAATATTATCGCTCCATACGGTGCCTCTCTTTGGTAATCTTAAATCTATTAGAAGACACGCGTCCTCATAGATAAGTGGAGCGAGTTCCGATCGAGCTTAATAAACAAATATTTCCTTAATATTATAAATTTAACAATATCTTAGCATGTAAATTTAATGACAGGGCACTGTGGCCATAATGCAGAAAATGTGACAATACTGACAACATTAAGATCATATAAGACTGATATTAATTCAAGAGCATAAATCCATTTTTAGATAATAAAGGCAACCAGCGAGAGATGTGGCAGTACATCACGGACTTTACCTCAAGAAATTTGCATAATCAATCTACAAATAAAATAGCTCGTGACGGAATCTCTGTTTCTGACTCACATTCATCATCTGCTTCCAATTACCATGTTAAACCATCAACTCAAAATTTCTTGAATACACCAACTATTGCTACGCCCCTTTTTCAAAACAACAGCAAAATCAAAGAGTCAGACAAACGTTCGCAAAATCTGCCTGTCAGAAAGGCTTCAGTACGGAAAACAAAGGTCACCATAAATTGTTGTATCTACCCTTATTCCATAGAAAAAATGTACATGATTTTAACGAAAATCAGGAATAAGACGTTGTCTTATCCTCTGCTTGAAAATTGGTAAGATACGTATGAACAAGTCTGTACAAAACTCTAGTTTTTGACACGCAGTTAGCAACACATCATAGGCTTAAATAAATAATAATCATATATTTCACGCACAAGTACGCTAACTGTATTTTAAAGGTTATTGACACATAAATGTTTTTACTAGATTCGTTTTATCCAAGATGCGGCAAATTATTAGCAGCGATAGATCATTAATCAGAATACCTTAAACCATAAGTCTACTTTTAAAGTTGGTTTGTGGTAAAAAAATTGAATATTGCGTTGGGTAACGCCATTTATTTTTCTAAAGGTTTTCGCCGTTAACTGATCACTACGAGAAAGCTATGCTAAAGCTACGATGAATTTATAGGAAATGAGAAGATCCTAGAAAATAACGGCCACGAGAGTGACACGTTTTCTGCTACTCGTGTTATTGAAAAAGGCGTAAATTGTAAAGAAATTCTTTTTGTCGACAGAGTACCGGCTTCTTTGTTTTGATAAATGCAGCTTCTTAAGCGGAGAGATGAAAAGGGTCTGTCTTTGGCTAATACCCTAAACGAATCCTCTTGATAGTTGTCAGCACATGACGGGTTTTCAATCAAATGCTGTCCTGTTGCGGAGTCTGTTTTGGGATCTGTTGACTTGACTTTGTTTACGCGATTCGATAAAATTTTGGAAACTTTACTGCGTCTACTAATTAAGGCACATATTTTCTATAAATTCATCGTAATAGCTTTCTCATTTCACTCCATACGATTGCTGTGATCAGTTTGTGGCAAAAACGTTTGGCAAAATGAAGCCGTTACTCAACGAAATGTTCAAGCTTACTTTTCGTTTGTTCAGCCAGCGGGCGCACTGGACTTGGCATTACAGGACAAATGTTCTGAATTAAACCTTGGTCGTTTACAGAAACTAAAATAAATCACACAAAAGGTATTGCTTAACAAAAAGCAAATGTGGCTAACAAGAAAAACTTCAAAGTTATACAATCGTACCTTATCATTTTGTGTAAAACAAATGGCGATTAGGCGTTCAGGCCGCTTTAAAAGCATCCAAGGTAGAATATCGTACTCCACATAGGCCCTCAGGAACTGTCTTAGAAGGGCAAATGCCTACAGTGGATTTTCTGTACACTAAATCGTAATTCGAAGGGGAAAGAAACCACAGTCCCCACGTTTTAAACTTTTGCCTACTGTGTTGGAAAGTATGGGCTAAGGTCTAAGCTACGTGACTTGTCATATCCAGCATTCAATGGACTGAACATCTTTATTGAGCTTTAATTTCGGAAAACGGATATTAATTCAAGTGATCAAGGTCTTGAAAAAAAGGTTTGCATTACGATCAGATGCACAATTCTAGGTATCAAATGCATTGAAACTAGCTGTCGTTGCCTCTGTGGAGATGTAGCAATGACAGACTCAAAAAATTGACATTGATCTCTCTTCCCTAGTGTTCTAAATCATGGTCACTACTAGCACGTAAAATCATTCAGTTGCTTGAGTGGCACTGTAGTCACGTACCAATTTCTAAGCTGAGTTGAAGCTTTTATACATCAATTTATCTTGCTCTACCCATGTTTTTGCGTATGATTTCGTGTAAGTGCTATCTACAAAGGTCTGACTTTTGGGATAGCTCGTAAAATTGGCGCGAAATATAAATTTGAGTCAAATAATTGGTTCATAGGAAGCAATTGATTGGCACTTTTTGACCATCGAATTCATCTGGCTCTTTAAATTCCTGCAAATCTTTTCTCAATAGCTGCATCGAATAGCTTTCTATTTCGTTGTCTGCAGCAAGGAGTTCAACAATGTTAGCCCCATTTCTCTTCGTAGGCACCGATTTCTTTAGCGTTTGAAAATTGGCCATAAATAGCAGGCGATCGCTGACAAAATCTGCTCCAGGCAGCGCCTCAGCAACTTTAACTCTTTTCCGAAAACCGAAATCTTTTCTTAAAACAATGTAATCAAATTCAATTTAGAACTTATCTCCCAACTCTGTAATGTAAATCTCCTCTGATGCTGTTTTACCTATAATGCATGTATTGAACGTCTCATTTACTTTTTTCATCTTCTTCAATATCTTATCCGTATTTACCTTCCTTCCCATTACTATTACCTGTTTCGACCTTCGCTTGGATCAGGAGTTACTGCTTAATCGTCAGCTGTGGGCGCAAAAATGTGTATCAATATTGTAACGAGTGTTTCTTACCTCAATTTTACGGGCAGAATGCTGCCCCAGACAGGGCTAGTGGCCTTTGAAGATGCTTAATACCCTCTACTATCAGAGCATCCCAACAACTCTTGCGACTACCTCTCGTCCAGAGTACGGAACCCTACTTTCATAAATGCAACTATTTCAGGGTAGCATGTTTAGGAAACACGTGGCATATTTATGTTTAAACGGTCCATTTCTTGACAAATCTGGAAGAGTTCCCAAGGCATATTTCTATTAATAAATGTGGCAATCTTTATTTTAGTCTCGAGTCAAGAAGGACAATAGGAATGGGGTGTTACCTCTGGCAAATAATCTTTTCTTCCCCTGACATTTCGGCAGAGTAGCAGCTGACACATCTTTGATTTTGTGAGAAATTTGTCTACTAACACAATTTGGTGAAAACGTTTTGTCCCAACCTGAAATCTTTGAAAACATTTGCTATATTGAAAACATTAGCTTGTACAATTGCTTATATCCTTGTAACTTTCCAAAAGAAAGGATAGAAGAAAATTTACGTTGAGGCGCTCTTAGCTGCCATAAAATTACAATACAAAGAAAGTCAAGAAGAACCGTTGTTGGTTTTAAGGCATGAGATAGAAGAAAAGAAGAAAATCTATCATTGTTGCACATCTACTTGCGCAATTTTGATAAGCAAGCTATCACAGGATGGAGACTGGGCTTTTAATATGTAGATACCTTAGATTTGGAAGCTAAACTACAGGAACTGGGATCGTTCTTGCAATTGAAATGGTAGAGTTTCCATTCCTATGGTTGAAAGAAAAGGACTGTTACACTGGCGAATTGAGTATCTACATGAAAGCGTTCTGGGAATCACTTACTTGTTTATTACACAAATTGTGTTTTGCTTGGGGTTGTTTACTTTGGTCTCAAAAACATTCAGTCTTTCTGCAAATAACTCGTTCCCAGTTCCTGTCTACGGCTTACCATTTGAACACATACTGAAAAATTATGTGCTACAGAATATTTCTTTGGTTCAATAAATTCTATTAAAGACGGACGCTCCATTCCTACTACGTCTAAGGAATTTGGCATTCCTTTAGTTTTTCTTTCATGTCCCTACGGCACAAACGATCTCATTCTATTACATTTTATCTAGTAATTGTTGAAATTTAAAACATGCTACTCGCTATTTGGCATAAAGAGTTTGTTTATTTTAATAAATAATTGTATTCTGTCTCTTCTGAATGATGTATATAATTTTAAATCTCGATTTTAAAAGTGGAAGGGTAAACTGAAAAAAGGAAAAGGGAAACATGTTTACTACTCATCATACCCCTGTTGTCTCATTTGTGCCATAGTAAATAGATAGGAGAATTCTAAATACTATATTTTGTACACAATAACCACGGAGCTAGCTATGTATAACAAAAGCTAGTTTCGGCGCCGAATTTTTTAAGTGTTAGAGACCACATCAAACGAGGGGAATTTGCATACGTGGCTCAAATACACTGGAGTGGGAATTGAAAGGTAACTTTAAATTGGGGATGCCGTCTCTTCATGCCCCTCGAAAAAAAACGTTATGAGCGTTACATAGCTGCTTCTATTATTTATACAGCTTGAATATGTCCCTAGTTTAAATCTTATGAAAGCGCGGCAGCATGACGTCTAATATGTGACTCTTCCAAATCATTATCTAAAGGGCTTCGTTTTCGCCGCACAAGGTTCCAAATGGCTTGTCAAATAATCAACGAGCTAACGTGCTTTAGACTGTTAGAAATTATATACTTGGTATTTGTTCGATCAAGATATTAATTGCAATTCGTAGTTGCAATTTGGTAGGACATGCCGTGAACGAGCTGTTGCCATGGCGCTAACATGAGTTTCCCTACACTACGGTATTCTAGCATCATCTTTATCCAAATATGGATGTATGCATATTCTTCGGCAAGCCAGTACAAAGAGATTGTCTTAACAGTCTAGTTATGGAGATAAGTGTATAATTTATAGAGACTCAGTACTATACCATAATTGGGAACGACATTTCAAAATTTCACTCCTTAATTATATATAAACAATTGGCCCGGTTGTATCAGAGGGCGAGTTGTGGAGTAGGGCTCGTGTGCCATTAGGTGACTGTATGTGTTTACCATCTCTGGTTTATCGTAAGAGTCCGTCATCGTCCTTACTTTGTTTGCCCTTTTGATTATTTGCGACCCCGGGAAGTACGCCCTTTTAACCAGACTGGCTAACATAGACTAAGCTGTTAACATGGTAAACTACACCCAGGTATAGGCACACTAGAACGTCTTGCGACTGTACCAAAGCCTCCATACATACCGAGACAATTTGTGTAGAAGAATCAGGAAATTTTACTAGCAACGTCAAAAGAGATGTAGAGAAGGCGCCTTTGGAGATATTAGTGATGTTGGAAGTTAGCTGGTCACCTTATCTCCTTTGCCTTCTCAATCTATCGATTATGTTAATTTACGATTTTTAGCGACTCTTTAAAAACACAAATATAGATACTCTGTTCTCTATTTACGCAAATTCATTCCATCATACATCAACTAGAGCATTTAACAATCTACATCATCAATAGCTCAATACTACTACGTTGACATACAGCACCAACTAACAAATTTCAGAAAATATCCGACTATGTTGTATACTAAAAAGGGAAAACCGTTGATGTTGGGATTCCCATAACGACCTCATCCATGATAGAACATATGGAATTTAATCCCAGCTGCAGGGATACCTCTATGTGAAACTTGTTCTCTTTCCAACTTTCAACCACATCGAAATGAAGCTTGACAATTTTAACAGATATTTCCTACCAACAATTTCTTCCAATGTTCCTCGAATGGTGCGTCTTTTCCATTTTATCATAAATTTGGGAGGTGTGAACACCTTCAAGCTATCATCTTCTTCCTTTTTTAACCTCCAGTGACCTCAGTGATTGCTTTCTTGATAATTACAGCTGCATGCGTGATGTCATCTTCCGTCATTTCGCTATTCACCGTGATTCGAATACTAAAGGGTGAGACAAATGAACAATGAAAACCTGGCAGTTAAGAAAGTACCCCCTCAGGATAAATTGTGAGAAGCTCAATCCTTAGTAACCAGTGTACCACCAGTATCACAACTTGAATGCCGTCTAAAACATTCTAACTTTCTTCAATAGTCATGCTATAAATTATGGCATATATTCTTTGGCCTAAGAAATGAATTTTGAATAAAGTTGAATAGACAATATTAAATTGAAATCAAGATCAGATTACCTTATAAACAAATGGACTGAAATGGTCATGTGGTATGCATTCTACATAGTCATCTTTTTTTAATTTTCAACTTGCATAACACACAGTCTGATAGTCAAACTCGTTTGTCATAATACTACAAACACAAAATATCATCATTTCCCACGATTTGAGAGAAAATCAAGGAAGGCATTATCCTCCTGCAGTACATTTAAGCAAGTTTGATGTTCTGCGAACAACAACTGATATAAAATCAATTTGCTTTCTAAGTTTAGGTACAGTGGGGTTATAGTAGCACTCGATAATCCCTTTGCAAGTTCCTTATCAGATGGAGCATCATGATCGTAGGTATTTCTTTTATTATGCAATACTTATCGGGATCACCGTTCGTCAGACTTTTTTTGAGTATCACCTAGGTGCTAGAGCCAATCAAATTCAAATTTTAATAAGTAGTTATATTAATACCTAGCGACTCAATAACATAGGCTTAAATACCAATCGGGTATTTGTAGCTTCTTATGAGAGTGAAACATTTGGTGACTTTTTTTACAGGTAGCTCATTTACACATGCGTCTCCCTCTACTTGTACGATTGAGTAATTCGAGCCATAGTGACCTACTCAAGGTTACCCCAAGATGTTAAAAACCGGGATCGAAGCAGTAATTTTCTAGTTAGAGATCAACGTTATATTCTGTAGGTCAGTGATTCACAGTTTTTTTTATAGTCACGGCACCATTTTTAGATTCAAAGTTTCCTGAGCACACTAACAACTAACTTGATACCAAGCCCCACTAAAATCTAGAATAGATTACGCGCATTTTTACAACTTACCACGGCACGTCGCTCTTTTTGTCATGGAACACTCGTGTGCTGCGGTACAGTGGTTGAAAATCAATACATTAGGTAATATCACCCTCGTCCCATTGTATTTATGACTAATTACAGTTATGAGTTTGGCTACTGTTGGTAACCATGGCATTTTACCCTTGAAAATAGCACTGTATTCCTATTTTTACGTTCTGAAGCCTCAACGTTCGCAAGGATTAGCTCAGCAACATCAGTGATAAAGAGAGAAGGGGTCAACTGGAGACGGAAGCAACACGAATTAATTTTATACGTTATCTACTAGCAGAGTGGTGGGGTGGGGGGTGGGGGGTTGGTTTTAAGCTTGAATTACCAATATAGTAGCTCTGTCAGTGATCTGTTAATTTCTGGATTTCAAGTTTATTGTTGCTGTGGCTCGTTACCTTTACTGGGAGGCACAACAACGTCCTTGCGCTCGGTAACGATTTCCAGTGAACTGCATCTCTTAGTGCATCAAATAATTTGCGAGTAAATCACTTGCACAAATAACAGTGACCGATTCATGAAATTCTCATAAGCGTAGTTAGTATACGGCTGTGCAGCGCAGTGTAGACTAATGGACATACTGCTCATAAGAAGAGTTTCATTTACATTCGCTAGTTGTGCTGACAGCACTAGATTAACCAAACTGGTAAAATAACGCTGATAACTAAAAGAATATACCTTGCGGGCGGCAGGTTTCCTTCCAGATCCTGTAAATAACGTGCTATCGTTAAAGCAATACTGTCCTCGAACGCCTACAAAATAAAGAAATAGTATACAATTATTGCCAAGCAGTAATACGCATGTATGTATAAACTTTGAGCAGGTTGAACTTTCCTGTATGCATGTTCGATTCTACTAA
The DNA here is from genome assembly GCA_010016025.2 of Alatinidae sp. Z8VKAUB7J3. Classification (NCBI taxonomy): domain Eukaryota; kingdom Metazoa; phylum Cnidaria; class Cubozoa; order Carybdeida; family Alatinidae; species Alatinidae sp. Z8VKAUB7J3. The sequence goes on along the minus strand of JAAAKM020000904.1, from coordinate 2,487 downwards.
GGAGAAGCCTTCAACCCTTTGTACCTAGCGTGCCAATTTATATACAGGGTGATTAAGAATGTGGAACTACTGGTCAACTATACTCAGAAAATAGACCAAGTTTCCTGTACTCAATATATATCAACTCCAATGAAAAACGATAACATCTCTAAAACACTCGATCAGTTAACGATCGTCTATACTCTTAATTCTGTACTCTAAAACCAAACCATGAAACTCTCTAATTTAACTCTATACATTGAAATCGAACTCTGGCCAATACAATACTTGTACAATTCCTCAAAGATAATACCAGGCAGTGGCTCTGGGCTATTTCCAATCACAGGGTCTAGGTTCTTTCCCTACTGTAGCATATTTTACAAATATTACGCAACCATTCTCAACTAAACATTTTGTTTGTTGTACATAGTTTAAGACATTTTTCCTAGCCATTTAAGGCCAAAGTGAAAGGAACAGATAGCCTTGTGTATCAAGAAAGACGTACAAGGCATTCTGCACGTATTTCCACCGCTAAACCAGCTCTAATGAAACACTTCCTGGACCTTCTCAAATTTTGCAATTTACAATCTTATAGCTAAGATTAAAATCCTTTCCACAGATCACTGTGAAATGAATCGATACATGAAACCAGCATTTACTTACATAAGTAACAATTCTCTGTAATATTTGTTCTTGCTCATTTCTTGACAAATCTCCTAGACTGGCGGAGAGGCGTAGATGGATGATAGGGGAAATATTTGCACCGTCTAATTCCACTGCTTTCACACTGTTAGAGAGAATAAGAGCTAATGGTGTAAAACAATAAATTGATTGTCACGCTGAGTTGCTTTTCAATTCCTACAATTTAGATTGACCTATCAAACACTCTGTCTCTCTTTTTTAAAAAAAGTAAATGATGCTCCTATTTACAGTACCTAACATTTTAAGACCAACACTATCTTGAAAGTATCTGCCTGTTGTTTCCTGTTAAAAGGGAGATTTAAATTAGACGATATTATGAAATAATCTCTCATCAGAGCAATGGTTCACCGTGATGAAAGGCAAGGTTGTCAGTGCATCCTAAGCACAGCAGCGGGTCAGCAGAAATCTGGTTTCCCTGGTTTCTAGAAGGGTTTTTGAGCTGTCCCCCAAATTACTCGTTCATAACTTACGAAATGTTAATAACTCGAGTGACAAAAAGCGTGCCACTCACACAAGGATTACTCACACAACTGCGCATAATAACCTTTGTTTATTTACTTCTATTTTGCTCTTCCACTCCAGCCTATTTTCTGTAATCAATGCATCGCCTAAATATTTAACACAACTGAATCCCAATTGGGGTATACTTTCATTATCTCTAGAAAATTTCAAAAGACGAATCCGTTAGTAATTACAACTTTCAAGTCTTAAACCGCAAACAAACTTTCCAAACAAGGCCTTAGTCTTTCATCCAAATACTTTCAGATAATTGAGTTAGGTCAAATACTGTGGAAGGAGATTGAAATGCAGTGATACTTCAAATACCAAATAACTTCCAGAAACATCAATATCGTCTGTTTGTTGTCATGAAAGACACTTGCATTCCAGGAGGGGCCAGCTTGTAATCAGGGGGCAGGCCCGTCCTTCCTCCTTGGCGATGAGCCTGAAATGATGTAATGTCTTTTCCTATGACATTCACGCATTTGGACAGAGTGATTCTTTCCGCAGCCCACGACATTCGGGCACCTTGTGTCAGCTAATCAAAACTTTCCAGAACCTTTAAAGCTGCTATTGTAAGTCCTTTATGGCCGTCCAATATTAACACAACTCATATGAAAACATGTTGTTCTTTGGAATCACAAACCCGTTTTTCCAGCTTCATAAACATCATACTATCTAAAACTCTTAAACAAAGTAAAAACAGGACTATACTCAAAAAAGCTCTAATGAAATAGACGCTCAAATCAAACGACATTCCTTACTTTTCAAATTGTTTCCTCATGGTGACTGCATTGCACCTCAGTCTTTCCAGTCGCTCTTGTGTACGAAAGAACGTTGAGAGAATACAGCAATTGCTTATTGGTATAATTGACAGTATTTTTTTACTTATCATGTCATTGCATGAGCAATACCGCAGCAAAATTATGTTTTATTATAAAAATACAAAGTCTGGAAACCACGTTGCAAAAGAGGGTAAATAACATAAAGCATTATTAAGAAGGAGAAGACTGGAAAATACTGAAATAACGAAAACAATAAAACAAGGAAATAGTAATATGCACTTTTTTCCCTGGGATCTGTGACTTGTCCTATGAGTACCCTTTTGGGCCCTTGATATTGAATTTCAAGGTCATGAAAGCGAGACTGCATTATTATGCAACGTGTCAATAAAAAACTTAACCCTTGACCTAACTACACCCTTGTTGGCGACCGCTTCCTGCAGGCAGATCAGTTCGGCTATCGGTGCCCACTTGCTTGGAAACCCGGAATGCACCGATAAGTATTCGAACACTATGTTCAAGATTT
>JAAAKM020000902.1:3096-14483 GCA_010016025.2 Alatinidae sp. Z8VKAUB7J3 | reverse complement strand
CCAAATGTTAACACACCCCCCGCGGTTAAGAAGTTAACGTAATATGAAAGAAAAAAAAAACAAACAAAACAATACCCCCCCCCCCCCCCCCCCCCCCATCTCAAGGAATCGATGGCTGGCAACAGTTTAATCCAAACTCTACTTCGATCTTAAGTTTCGTTCTATTCCAGCTAAAGATGCAGGAAGACAAAACATTGGTGCCTTGAAAATCGGCAGAGAATACAACAACAGATTGCGCTGTTTTCTAAAGTAGCCCAACGTGGAATGTAAACGAGGCAAGAACGTAAAATGACATCTTACACATGCCCTACGCACGAAACAACAAGACTGAAAACTTGAAATTGCAACTATAGCACATGAATTTATTAACACAGAAAAGTTCTTGTCAGTATTTGTTTTGAGATCTCCAATTACTTTGTTGAAGTGTGTCACGTGCGCCATAAATAAGCTGCTACTGCGTCTTCACTGTTTCCTACCTTATGTTTGTCCCGTAGAACGGACACTTTGGTATTGCCGTCAATCAAGCTGACACATTACTGTAGTATATGTAGTCGTTTCCAAACACCCTAGAATCGGCTTATATCCGGGGGAGTAAGGTTCAAAACCCCTCAGAGAGTAAAAAAGGTAGCTTATCCGTGTTTTCTATCTCATTTTTGTTGTATTCTAAAATACCATAAATATTGTTGTTTGTCGGTGAAGAATCGACTTTAGAATCGACTGCAACTTCCTAGACGTAGGGTAATGCAATACAAACAATAGTCAGTTATTTGAAGTCATGGCAGTCTCCAAGATTTGCCTTCCAAGATTTTAAAATGTTCCTCTCATCCTCTTGCGTCTATTAGGTACTCAAGAGTACCTTGTGAACTGAATTGCTGCAGTAAACTTGGCATTGCTTCCTTCTACAGTATTTAGCCTCTCGGCAGAAACCTTGACTGAGTTTAGTTACCAATGTCAAAATGAACACTTTATTGAGTGCTGCAAAGAATTCGTTAATTAAATATGTTTACTGGTAGCATCTTTTTCTAGTTCCCCTAACGAAGGCTCGTCTCTCTATTTAGGCCTTAATTCTTTAATAAATAATGACTATGACTACTCCGATACCATTATCAAAACATTGCCTTGCTCATACTAATTTTGTCGAAGTGTCTATGACATTATCTCCCACAAAGTTGGCAATCCTACAATCGATACACACTAACCGACTATTCTGGTCTTAGATACCACGTGGTATATGACGCCATTAGTTGCTTCAAATCACATTGTCCCCTTAGTACTCACCAGCATCTGGCAATAATCTAAGCAGCTGTATTACTGATTTATTGCTTATAACGTGTATTTTATTTGAACCTCAGAATAACACACAAAGTACATGGGAACTCAGACATATCGGACTCGGTTAAACAGGATAATCGAATTTTTTTTCGAAGAACATTCCGGTTCGATAATTCCTTTCGAAATTTTTAGCTAAATTCTTCGCATACATCGTTATATCGGATTCGGTATCGGTTATATCTTCCAGTCCAAATTTAGAAAATTGATGAAAAATCCTTCGCATATATCAGACCAAAGTACTGGAGAACTCAGATACATCGGACTCGGTTAAACCGGATAATGAGATGTATTGGAAGAACAGTTTGGTTTGATAATTTCTTTTGAATTTTTTAGCTAAATTTTCTGCGTATATCGTTATATCGGATCCGGTATCGGTTGTATTTTTCAGTCCAAATTATGAAAATTGATGGAAAATCTCTCGAATATATCAGACCGTAGTTCTGACTGCTGGAAATGCGGTACTTCAATATTGTTTCAGCAGGGTTTTTCTCGTGAGTCCTTTGAATGGCTGACCGGTTCAAAATAACGGTATTGTTCGAAATTGCTTCAAAGTCGATGCAAACAGCAGGCACAGACTCTTTTCAACTGATTTTTCAACTGATATAGAAATAAAAACACTGTTCTTCAATTTAGAGCTTAAAACACAAGCAGTTACAAATAAAAATGGCTTTAGCTATTCTTTTGTATTTGTGCGCTTTTACTTTTTTTGAAATATGACGTGAATACTGAAATTATGACATGCAGTGGACTAACTTGCGTATGTTACGTTGGTTTTTTTTTGCTTGCTTTCCATAACAAGGAAAACCTGACTAAGATCAAATCATCCATTGACGACTCCCATTATGATAAATAGATATTTGGATAATATCATCGAGAAGAGAGGATTTGAAATGTTAGTTTTGAAAAGAGCACTAAAATAGAATAAAACTAATATTTGGATAAATAAACTCCGGTTCAAAGAAATCCGATGTATCCGAATTGTATTGCAGACCTACATAATCTTGGAAAACTGAAACGTTAGACCTCTTATGAGTATTGTTTGCAAAGAATTCCTTTTCAAGGCAATGAAATTAAACAAAAATCTATGAAATAGATGAACTTTTCAATTGATATGACACTACCTACAAACTAGTGTTAAGTTTTAGAAAAAAGAAAAGACAGTTGACCATTTCTTATCAACATACAACTCTTAAAACAAACTCTGACCGCAGAAGGGAGGACCATCCACCGTTTTGCAATTGAGTTTTGGGGCAAAAGTCTGATATTGAAACATATATGTTTACATTTTAAAGATTTGTGAAGGTCAACAACGAACTCCGCTATGCGACGATGGGTTTTATTCCATTGTTTGTACAATATTCTTATTCGATTGATGTAGGTTTTTGTAATGTACATTACCCAAGAAATGGAGTCAGAGACATCATTGATGCCATCAGAGGGTCCAAGAATCGTTGGCAATGTCACGTTGCTAAGTTTAACAACAACCGATAGACTATCAAAATCAGAGAATGGACTCCACAACAATTTATCAGGACATTTTGAAAGCTAAGAACCAAATTGGAAAATGCTTTGGCCTTCCGGAAAAACATGGATGGAACAGTGACAGATCTCGCTCTCGTCGCAGACTCTTGCAAACCCTTAACAAAAAGTCTGTTTGGGTCTTCAACACAGGCTACGAATAAATATTATCACTGGAAGAAGTGTAAAGACGGATTCCTCCATAGGGAGAGATTCTTCCATACGGAGCGAGAAAACCATGAATGAGGCATCAAAAAACTTGAAACGTTCAAACATTAAAAACCTAGTAATTACGATAACAGCTTAACAAGATACTGTAAAACGAGCATAACAAAACAGAAAACCACATTCAGATAACCTCACTACAGCAAAGACCTAATGTAACCGGGAAATGGCGATGGAGAGAGAAGGAGATACGAAGTTCAGGGGAAATTTTTAAAAATTGAAATTTCAAAGCAGATTGCCATTCAATGCAGTCTGAACAGTTTAAACATTCCATGTATTTTTTATTATTATCATAAATCATAATAATCCTTATAATGAAACACTTTTACATTCCCGTTGAAATGTAAGACTCATGGCTGTTATCCAAATATCCCAAATGGCATATCCATATCTTTATAAGCAAAGGGCACGTTTCCTATGTTATTAGAGTATTTATTTCACCGGCTACTGACCAATGTGCCTTGATTAAGGGGATGTAACGTAATAAAGGTATCCGCTCGTAATGTCCCCGTGTGTAAAATACTCGTAGATTGATATTTGATCTATACTACGATACTTGCAGCATCCAGCTCATATGCATCTTATTAAGTAGTAGACTAACACTTTCGTAGACATCATGACATGGCTGTAACCAACGGGGAATAGGTAGACCCCAATCGAAATTCCAAACAGTCCAATTGTGCAAAGGAAACTGGTTATATCATCGAAAAGAAAGGATTTGAAATGTTAGTGTGGAAAAGAACCCCGGAGAAGTAGAAAATATACAACCACCAGGGATCAAACCTGTGATACTTTCTAACTTTAATGGGCTTTGGATTGATGATAGGCTGGAGGGCAGTTCTTCCTTGGTCAAGTCACATGGCGCGGAGAAGCTGGTCTTCAATTGCGTTGAGCTGGATGTCGATGTCCACCGGTGGATGATCGGGAGGTAATGTGGCGACTGGAGAAATAAAAGTATGTCAATATCGGAGGTCACCTAGCTCATTTGGAAGAGCGCACGCTGTGAAAGCGTGGGTCACGGGTTCGATCCCCGGTGGTGACATTTTTTCTATTTCTCTAGTGTTCTTTTCAAAATTATCATCGAGAAGAAAGGATTTAAAGCAAGTCTTGAAAAGATACCCGAAAGTTAGAAGATATTTTACCATGAGCCTCACGATTTCGCAGTGCGTGTATTACCAACTAAGCACTTTTCATTGACTTTGGACAACATGACTGGCCCGATGGCAGTCCTTCATCAGTCAAGTCACGTGGCGCACAGAGGCTGGTCTCCATACTGCGTGGAACTGCGTAGAGCTAGATGTCAATGTCCACACGTAGAGGATTAGGAGCTAAAATGGCTCTCGGCCAATTTGTTAAACTCGAGTTGCGAAAGCGTTGTTTCCATGTACGAATCTCTACAGTGATACATTTTCCAATTCTCTAGTATCTTTCAACAACAATAAAAGACATCCCAGATCAACAGGGATCAAAAATAAAAACTGTCTGGAGTTTTCCATGTACGAATCTCTACAGTGATACATTTTCCAATTCTCTAGTATCTTTCAACAACAATAAAAGACATCCCAGATCAACAGGGATCAAAAATAAAAACTGTCTGGAGTTTTGCTAAGCTAGCTTACGTGTTTATTTTTGTCATCAAAGTTAGAAAATACTTCCATTCGTTCCAACTCGTTTACGAGAACACAAGTCGGTGAGTGAATATTAAGACCAAAGCCTGGCCGATGAAGTTTGCGTAATATCAAGCAGCCTTAAGTTGACACAGCCAAGATGTTTTTTGTGGGAGAAGAAGCACATGTTGACAATAAACCCAAACAAATACAAAATTGTGTTTGCTTAGATAATAAGCAAGCGTATAAAACTTTACTTTGAGTATTTGATGAGTCATTGACGTAACTAAACAGATTCGTTTACAAATCGGACTTGAAAGGTAATGTGCCTAAGTTATGAAACTAGACGGGACGGAAAGAATTAATGGTCTTCTTCAAGTTCGAATAAAGCTAGTATTCAATTAACAGTATGGATTTCGGGGAGCAATTTAAACATTGTCAAGATATTGTCAACCGCAACACGCGCAAAGTGGCAGGAATTTTGCACGACACTTCATAGCAACATCGCTCGTCATCTATCGAATCATTAACAGTAGGAAAACTGTTGTAAAACCTATTGTCATTACGTTGTATCAGTTTATCATAATACCTCAAGCTGACACTTATAAGCCAGGAAGTATGAAATTTCAGCCGTGTTGTGATTATACACTGAGGCCTCCACATGGCAGAAATATGTAGTCTTTTGTTTACATCGACATGGAACCAGACACTAGTAACATCGAGTATAAAGAACTAATGGTAGGAATTTGCTACAATACACAATTGTAACAGTTATAAAACTGAGATCGAACGTTGATTTAAAACTATTGCAGTACTGTTCTTTCTTTAAACTTGTTAAACTTTGTAACAGGATATCATGTCAATACATGGGCCTACTAGCATGACATAAGGATTGAGTCAAGCTATCTAAAGCATATGTCATATCAACAACTGTGCGCCTTTGAATGCGGAAGGAAGATACCATCGAAACAACTCCCCGTTGACAAACTAGGAATTAGCTAGATATAAAGCTATTGCAGTGCTGTTTCTTCTTTAAAATTGTTGAACTTTGTAATAGAATATCATGGCAATACGTAGGCCTACCAGCATGACATGAGGATTGAGTCAAGCTATCTAAAGCATATGTCATATCAACAACTGAGCGCCTTTGGATGCGGAAGGAAAATACCATCGAAACAACTCGCCGTTGACAGAGTAGGAATTAGCTAGATATAAAGCTATTGCAGTGCTGTTTCTTCTTTAAAATTGTTGAACTTTGTAATAGGATATCATGGCAATACGTAGGCCTACTAGCATGACATGAGGATTGAGTCAAGCTATCTAAAGCATGTGTCATATCAACAACTGTGCGCCTTTGAATACGGAAGGAAGATACCATCGAAACAACTCGCCGTTGACAGACTAGGAATTAAGACTTCGTTGAAATGGAAAAATCTGGGCTACTTAGCAAAAAAGACAACGAAATCAGTACAGAGGACAAAATCGATTTGAGCCTATCCAAAAGACGTTGGGGTGTTCTTTTATGTTATTGCCTTGCTACACTGTCTGCAAATTCTGGATTTTTTGCATTCACTTCAGTCAGTAACTTAACTCAAGATTATTATGGCGTAAGTATGACTGAAGTGAATTGGCTGTCCATGGTATACACAGTAACATTTGTTCCGTTAGCAATTCCGTTTTCATATTTAACAAACAAACTTGGCTTGCGATTTCTCTTCATCCTTGTAACAATTTTAGATTTTGCAGGAACTATAGTGAGATACGCTGGCAAAGATCGTAACGGATACCCCTTTGTACTGGTAGGATGCATATTGTCGGCTTCAGCTTTAGCTGGAATTTTGGTGCAACCAGCAAAAGTTGCGAGTGTCTGGTTCGGAGAAAGAGAGCGCGCTTTTGCTACCGGAATAGGCGTTGCCATGGATGCAGTAGGGATGGCATTGGGATTTCTACAATCGTCAATCTTTATTGGGTGGGAAAATAAAGTCAATGTCAAATCAAAGAATTTTACCAACTTATTGTCTACGCAGTGTATAATTGGATTGCTGTCGTTTACTTTTACGTTGATGTTTGCGAAGGATAAGCCTGATACGCCGCCAACATGGAGTCAGGCATTTGCAAACGACTTGATAGAAGATACTACAACAGAAATGCCTGCTATTTCTGACGAAGAAGATTATACAAGAAATAGTAATTGTAGCTTGGATGATACAAGAAATGAGAATGGTCAAAGAAAATGCATGCCACCGTTCGATGACTCGCACAAGAATGTTCGGAAGTCCTACTGGGGAGATATCATTTCTTTGTTACGAAATCGTCATTTTCTACTTGTTCTGCATCTACATGCCATTATTTTTACACTTGAATCCCTATGTTTGACATTTCTGAATGAGTTGCTTGTGCCTAAATTTCCTGGACAAGAGTTTTATATCAGTATGATGGGAGCCTGCGCCATTTTGGGCAGTGCGATAGGTAATCTCACAGTTGGTATTATCATCGATCGAACTAAACGTCATAAACTTTGTACTTTTATCATCTTTAGCTTAACAACTGTCTTCTGTGCCATTTTTGCATTATTATACTACTGTGATGGCGTGCTTGTAGAAATTTTTGTAGTTCTTTTACTTCTTGAGCTCGTCATGACGTGCTACCTCACGGTAGCTTTCGAACAAAGTGCCGAAGCTACCTTCCCTGTTTCTGAGAGTGCTTTCTCTGTTCTGTTGATCTTATCTGGGGAAATGTACAGCTTCGTTGTCACTGTCATTGGAACGTCTTTATTAAGCAACTTTGGACCTGTCAGTATTTTTATCATTATCAATATACTTGCATTTGTTGGTATGCTTGGATCTCTCTTGCTAAAAGACTTGCACATTAGATCGTTTTTCGATAAACGCAATTACAAAGGCCTAGCTTACTAGAATCAGTGAAAACACTTGCCGATTGCTAATGTTTGGATATTGGTTTAGATGAATTCCTATTAGTGAGTTATTTTTCTGCTGTTAGATTTAAAAGAAATTTGGAGTTGTGGGTCTAATCGTTGAATCCCCGTAAGGAATGCTTGGAGTTCACAACACCCTCGTAGCAGGATTCTGTTGTGACCGTAAAGAAGAATACTTCGAGTGTGTTCGACACACGTTCACGTTTGGATCAACGCGTCTCCAAAAATGATAGCTAGCGATAACAACGAGTGTTGTGCAAATGTCAGCGCCATATCAAGGTCAGCTAAACATTACAGTAATTAAGTGTGATGTAACAGCTTGATAAATGTAACGTCGTCGAGAAGAGAGGAAATGAAATGTCAGATTTGAAAGGACACTAGAGAAATAGAAAATTTGTCAGCCCCAGGTATCAAACTCGTGACCAACTCTTTCACTGCGTGTGCTCTGTCAACTGAGCCAAACCACCTCCGATATTATCATACTCTGTGTCTCTAGTTGCCACAGTAGACCCAAAATCATCCACCAGTAGACATCAATATCCAGCTCCACGCAATTGGAGACTAGCATGTCTGTGGCATGTGACTTGACTAAGGAAGGGCTGCCGCCCGGCCCGTCTATCTGTCCAAAGACAGATTTGACATGTTTTTTATTTTTCTAGTGTTGGTTTGAAGATTGACATTCTTGCTGTTGTTGAAAGGCTAGACTAAGTCTACGTAACTATAGCCTATTTATAAAAATTAAGTTGTCTTTTGCCAACTCTCGCTAGCATCTAGCAAAATATTACATTATCAGAATTTGTATTTTAATATTATGATCTCCCTCATGTGTTACATCTTTACCACAAGATATCAGTTCAGCACCCAACTCCTCTCCTCCATTGGAAATATTAATGTATAGATCATAATGATTATCAATTACACACTAGGTACTATGCACTTCTGCATTCGTTTCTTGTATTTATTATATACAAAATATTTAATGTTTGACTTCCCTATCACTACCCCTATCCTCCTAATCAAGCATATTAGTGTCTTTTACTGACTCAAGGTTCTCTTTGTAATTTGGTTTTCAACAATAACAGTTATTAAAGGAGAAGTAGTAGGACTTATTTTGACTTGACTGGACACAAAACTGACTTTTTCTCCTACACCTTCAAATTTAGCTTCTAGTTCAGATGCTGTTATTTAGAAGACCATAGGTCTAGATGCCATCATACACTTAAAACGCTCAATAAGAGTCACAAAAAGCCAAGCCTCTAAAATTTAACCTTGTTTTGTCAAAGAGTCTTACGATATGTCGATACAGTTACATTTTATGCTTCTTTCTTCTGTTGTTTTACTGTCTACCATTTCCCTCAATAGCTCCTTGTTCTGGGAATCCATTTTATTTGTCATATGTTGTATTATATTAATTTCTCATTCTCAGCCAGATGATGTTTATCATCGTTCAGTTCTTCGTACCTCTTTTATTTTCAAAATTTTTAGTAATTCTTAGAATACATTAGTTGCTTGTAAGCCCTTCTCGTCTTATTGTAATGTGTACACATGTTCCACCTAAATAGCCCGTTAGTATGTTTCTGATTCTTCGTAACATTTTTGCTCATTTTAAACCTTCAAAGTACACTCATCGCAACGCCTCGATACCACTGTAATAGCTATAACTATAGGTGCATTCTGTGCCAATGCTGTTGTACTCTGGCTATTATTATTATTATTATTATTATTATTATTGTTGTTATTGTTATTGTTATTGTTATTATCCACTACTAGAAATCACACTGTCCCCATTATGCTGGGCGACAGCGAGAATTTTATATCTTGTAAAGGTTATTAACTGTAAATTTATAGAAAGAATAAATGACAATGAAGTTAAAAAAAATGATAAAAATTATTATTGTTATTATTATTTTCTAATGCGATTCTCCCCGGATGCGACTGTCGGAGTCCCCGCTATGAATTTCTTAATCGTAAGCCTCCAGTTTCTCAAGTTGGGTACACTTTTAGTACTACCCATAAGTATCAAGTTAGCAAAAGATTTGGTTTAAAATGCTCTTTTTAGAAAGGAATATTTTTGTTGGCACTGTCACCGGTTAGCATAACCTTTTAGTGAAATCTTATATTTTGGCGTTCAAAGTATGGAATTTTGGGAAGGTATAATGTCAACATCTGCCCGGCTCGTGATGCTGACATGATTTATAGAAAGATACTATATAAATAAGAGAAATAGAACAAATAGTAACATTCTTTCGAGAGTTCCTGTGTCGTAAGACATCTCTCATTACGATTCTCAACCTCTCTCATTTAGACGGCATAATAACAACACATCGCTAGGGTACAGGCGTGTTCTTGTCCTCACCCCGGTATCTCGCGAGGTTAGTAGAAGTGCACTGCCATTACAGATGTGATATACACCTGTAACATAACGCGAAACTTTATTTATTTGTGTAAAGTACTCCATAAACAAAATTACTAATTTGGTTATGAAATTATACACCATTAACCTAATCGAGCACAATTCCAGTGGAAGTAGGCAAGTTGGCCTAATTTGGACCACAATCACATTTTTAACTATATCAAATTAAGATATAACTATATGGTAAAAGACATTATTAGACAAAAGCTAGAAAGGTCTAGCCAGTCCAGACAATTTAAGGTAGACAAATAACAGGAGAAAATACTCCAAGGAGGTTTCAAAATCCCCGCTCTGACAAATAAGTTTAAATGGTTTCAGGATTGCATCCCAGTATCGTTTGTTTGCAACAAAATTACTTCAGGTAAAATATATTATATTTTACTAACTTTGTATATTGTTCCAATGTGATACATTATTTCGGTAGATTTGTGTGACTGAATTCCACCTACGATAGGTTGTCAAAGATGTTTTTGTATGCTGTAGGTCACCCACTGTCGTTTGTAAGACGTTAACCATTAACTCACAGATTGCCAACTGGAAAACTCAAGGTTCGAAAGTGCTGTAATTGAGTAGAATCATTGCCTAAAACATTTCCCTGTCTGTCTGAGGAGGTGGTGATTTAGCGGATGGGCGGGAAAAAAGAAAGGGGTACTGTCATAGGCACATGAGAGGACCTTGATCCGGTGGGGGAACAACAATTTCCCCCGAATACCATACGTAACAGGAAAAACAAGGTATCACCGAGACGAGAGGATTTGAAATGTTAGTTTTGAAAAGAACACTAGAGAATGTTAACATAGTCTATTTCTCTAGTCGCCACATTAGCTTCCAATCATCCACCGGTGGACATCGACATTCAGCTCACCGCAAAACTAACATTTCAAAAAATCCTCTCTTTTCGATGAATTGTAAGGATGTCGATTGTCTGATCCAACCTTTATAAGGTAAAATGTACGGGCTTAAATATAAGTAGCTGATGATTACGCCCAAGGGCTTCTGGAAAGATACAGAAAAGAAGGTTACTCCAAAGTTGACATTGTATAGAATATAAAGACGAGAATAAAAGCAAACTAGTGCTATTGCAGCCTACAGAAGGACATCTAACTTGGGAAGGAGACGATTATTTTACATACATAAGCTATTGCAAGACATCGCTAAAGCAAATTTTCAGAAATATAGAACTTTCGTGTTGGACAGAGACATACAATTAAGCTTGTGAATTGAGCTGGGAGTCCATGGAGACATTTTCTGCTAGCAACTCGCCTATAAGCAACTCTCCTACAAGCAACTCATCTACCAACAAATTGTCTACAAGCAACTCGTCTACCAACGAATTGTCTGCAAACAACTCGTCTAC
>JAAAKM020000901.1:0-15558 GCA_010016025.2 Alatinidae sp. Z8VKAUB7J3 | reverse complement strand
AAACTTGTCAAACATCTTGGTAATAGCATAAGCCGATATAAAGTTATAGTGTGTCAAAGTACCGCGGGCCTACTAGCGCCACCCGACCCCACCCCCATGTATGAGAGCAGCCAAAAAGCCCATATAAGGTGGTGTTAACGTAACTAAGCAAAAGATAAGATCTTATAGATATTCCTATTCTCATATGTAATGATGGAATTCTTACATGAGTTACACTTCTGTTTCCCAACGTGGGTGACGCCACTATTCTTCCATTGAGGGCAAAGCAACTTTTAAAAAGGGGAAGATTTGGGAAACAAAAAAACAGGATTTTATCAGGGGTCTGTATTAAATGTGGGCCTGCGGAGCAAAAGGCAGAGCCATATGACCACTAAGGGGCGGCCAACCCAAAGAGGTCGGCAAATACTTGGCTACACTACGAACTCAATCGTTATCGATACAAAACAGCATAAGGCAGATGTGCCTATCCACCTCCATCTAAAACGATGTAACCTTAGAGATCTTGAAATGAATTGTTCATGTTGAAGTTTCCTAACGTGGTTATGATAAAAATTTACAAATAGCAGACGAAGTACTTGTAAAACGAGACAGCCCAACTATTAAGAGGAAAGATAATGGCGTTATCCGCTTTTCAGTATTCCCTATAATTGAAAGTTGCTATATGTATGCTCTCTCTCCTATCACTCACTCCTTTACTCATTCAGTATCTCCCTACTTCACTCAGCCCCACAAACATACCTCCAACTACCAAGCCGCTTACACAATAACGCATGCACACACACATTAATACAGGCACACACACTTTCTTCCAGTTCTATACTCACTCTCAATATTGCTTTCAATCGCAATCTCTCTCTCTCACTGACTCACTCACTCACACATACACACTCAGTCACACTCAGTTCATTACTAGCTCTCGCACTTACTCACACACGTACTCACACATCCACACACTGTCTCACTCCTTTTATTACTAACTCTCTCACGTACTCACTCATGTACTCTCTCACTCACTCACTCACTCACTCACTCACTCACTCACTCACTCACTCACTCACTCACTCACTCACTCACTCACTCACTCGCTCACTCACTCACTCACTCACTCACTCACTCACTCACTCACTCACTCACTCACTCACTCACTCACTCACTCAGATACACACACTGTCACATTCATCACTCATCCACTCACTCACTTACTCACACGTACACACATAGTCACACTCATTTCACTTACTAGCTCTCTCACGTACTCACTCATGTACTCTCTCACTCGCTCACTCACTCGCTCACTCACTCACTCACTCACTCACTCACTCACTCACTCAGATACACACACTGTCACATTCATCACTCATCCACTCACTCACTTACTCACACGTACACACATAGTCACACTCATTTCACTTACTAGCTCTCTCACGTATCCACCCGCTCATTCACTCTCCCAGCCTAAGAATTACTAAATAATTCCCGCTCTCAAAAGATAACCAAAAACTTACCAGGCAAATCGTTCACGTTAAAATGATGTCCGAGTTCATGAGCAAGTGTGTGAGCTAGCTGACGTGCTTCGGCGCTTTTATGCTGTAAAGATTTAAAAGTTGGAATACAAATCATAAATTAAGCAATTTTAAGGTTATTTCTCGAAAAGACCTCTACTAAATGTTTGTGTCTACAGAGAAAATTTTGAAATGTATAAAATGTTTATATTGTCATACATCCTTTGTAACATCATTTCAGATGCGAATAAGAAAAAGTCATAACGTCAAACTACAGATGAATAAAGCTGATGTGCTCTTTGAGAAAAAAAAGTTATAATGTCAAACTGCAGACGAATAAAGTTTAGGTGCTCTATGAGAGAATACGTCATGACAGGCTAAGGTAGCGTGTTCAATCAGTAGAGAGAAGTTCGGGTTCATAAAAAGAGGATCAAGAAGAAATGCTGTAAATGCCATCAGACAAATGCTGGATAAGTTTTGTGAGGGGTAAAAATAGCGACATGAGGTGTTCATTGATCATTAAAAGGCATATGATCGACCGTAGAGAAAAGAAATTTGTTGGTACATACTTAGGAAGGGAGTCCCTGAAAAAGATACTTTTAATAGAACTCAACATAGGATCTGCCCTTACCTATAGGCCCTAACCATTGTTGTTGTCACGAAATAATTTAGGAAAGAAGTCCAATGGCAGAATATGTTTGCAGACGATGTGGTGCTATGTACACGGGAAAAAAAGAACGCAGAGGGAGAGCCTAAGTTATAGGGAGAGGCACGACGAAAGGGAAGAGTAAAGGTCACGGGAGCAAAGATAAACTACATGTGCTTACTTGGAACACCGTACAGGAGTAAACCATGCAAGGGCAACAGTTGGCAGAGGTTAGAAGTACCTGAGGAGTACCTTGCAAAGTCATGGATGGGTGGAATAAGAGGTAAGCAGAAAAATCCAATGCAGATGGCAACTTGAGAAGGATGTTGGTCTTCCTTTGCAAGAAGCAAATAACACTAAAGGTTGAAGGACATGACATTGATCTAGCCCGCTATGCTATACGCCATTGAATCGTTACCTTTGATCTTCCACCAAGTAAAGACACTGTAGGTTACAGAAATAAACATGAAAAAGACGCACTTCTAACCACCATATGAGAAATGAGGATATCTTTGAGAAGTTGCAAGTGTACAGCGTATAGGAGAATAGTGCAGAGTATAGGATCACCACCTGAGTTGGTTTGGTCACTTAAAGAGGAGCGATACAAATTACATTAATAGAAAGTCAACTATTTGTGCAAATTTGTTGAAACTTCAATAGAATAAATGGTAATGCACACATAAGCTACTAATACTTAAACTATATTCACGCACCGGGGAAGGTAAGGCAGATTGGGGTGGGCAAGTAGGCTGGGTTTAAATAATTTTTTCACATTCCACTAAGATGCCTTTAGTCATTGTGTGGAAAGGGTTTTTTCGTGTCAATATTCATATCTTACTGTGAATGTCTGTTGCAATCAATTTCAATTTTGATAAAGCCGAAAAGTGGTCACGTAAAAAAAATGAGATTTTGCAAATCTTGGGGAGCATGGCCCCCTCTGACCCCCTGTTCCCCAGTCCCTGTACATTTATTATATCTTTTGCTTTACAAACAAGAACTAATTACAAACACAATTAGTTTTGCGAAATGTGTCTGACCTCACAACTCTGTAGTGACACAGGCCTCTGTTATACGGTACTGGATTGTTTTTGACGTCATTTGGTATTTGATTTCGGAGTGAATCAGTTACATTTTAGCCTGAGTACAAAAGATATGTTTGTTGGAAGAAACCTTGTGTGTTTGTAATTGTACCATATTTGGGTAGCCGCATTATCCTCCATCAAGATGTCTACAATGTTTTGGTTATATTTTCACCTGCGGGGCAACTTCGGTGCCCAATACGTGTCATGTAACTAAAACGGTCAATCATGCCATTCCACAGCTAGGAGCTTTCTTCCATCACATGTTCTGTTGGACAATGGTAAAAATCTGGTGTAAAAAAGGCCGTTTTTCAAAAAGGGCGTTACACCCCTTACTTCCCCCTACTAAATTTTACCCTGTAAAACAAAGCACTTACTACATTATAAAAAAATATATTTTAAGTATTCGTAAATTTCAACTTCCCTTTATTTGCTGCTATTTATTAGATGTTTTAAACTGGAGCAATAAGAAATTGTAAGTATGTTTACGTCTAGTTTAAAAAAATCTTTGTTTTAGGTTTCTGTGCCATTCTTACACTGTCAGCCTTGTTAAGGTAGTTTATCCTTTAACGACAGGAAGGAGAATGCGACTAGTTAGGCATGTGAACCTGATAAGCCCAGTCCTACATGTAGCCATCAAACAATGGACAAATCAGCTATAACTCGTCTAAAGGTATACAGTTAAACAACAGCCTGGGCTGCTACTTAGCCGACACTAAGATATTTGAATCCAAGACCTTACTCTGGTGTGCCGAATAAACGGGGAGGTCTGAATAAACGGGGGGTCATCGTTACGGTCTAAACTTAATAAACGAGGGTGTCTAAAGAAACGCGGGGAGTCTGAACTCCAGTCTCAATTTCGTGAAAGTTTTAAATAAGTATGACAGAAATGAGGACAAAAATGGTACTAATTGACTATTTAGCAACTGTTTCAGGGTCAAATGTTGCATGGGAAGTTATTCAAGTGTTTTCAGACATCATTTACATTTTGAGTACTGGAAACTAACAAGGGGGGGGGCTAACAAAGGGGGTCCCTAACGAGGAGCGAGGGGTTCATAAACTCTAAAATTAAAAAGCGGGGGGGGGGGATACGATTATTTTGCACTCGAGAGTACTCATAAAGTTAAATGACCGTCTCAATGGAAAGCTTTGAGGGCAACTCACTATGACGGAGGAAAGGGGAAAGCAGTTTGATGACGATTTCGTTGGTAATGCTAACAGTTAGGCCTACCGACTTTCAAAAATTGACATGCTTCTGCTGTGACAAGAGTCTTTATTTGTATGAAGCAAATAAACTTCATGACAATAAAACCTTCCTTTTAATTTAAAAGTGATTCATTGATAGGATTCATTTAATTTAAAACGTAGAAAAGCGTGTTTATAAAGAGCTACAAAGTCATATACCTTAACTACTGTAGGTGCTTTTCCAATGGAGCACAAGTTACCTGCTGCTAGTCCTGAGCCTTCTCCATCCCCTCTATGAATAAATTAAAAATACATATAAATTCATGTGATCATTTGACTATTACGTTAAGCATGATTAAATCTAGTTTATTTATAGTAAAGAGTATCTAGACTGCACGAAATAGAAATTCGTCGTAGTAAATATTGAGATTTGGCGTCCGACACTCCTCAGAACAAAAAATCATCAGACTAAATTGAAATGGGAAGAACGCAACAATAAACCCAACAGCAAAGCAAAGGCTCCCTTGCCTGTGAACAAAACAACCGAAAGAAATTCCTTGTTGAGCAAACGGGAGCAATCGTTTGCTTACATCTTGACTGTTTTTATGCTCTGTAGAACGTCAGATGACCAAAGCTCTATAAAACTTTTTAGTACAAAAATGAATTCTCGTTATCAAGCAGTGTTACGTTTTAGCTACTACTACTATTACTACAACTACTACTACTATTGTTACTACTACTACTACTACTACTACTACTACTACTATTACAATCACTACTACTACTACTGCTACCGCTACTATTAATACTACTACTACCATCACTACTACTACTACTACTACTACCTACTACTACTACTACTACTACTACTACTACTACTACTAGTACTACTACGACTACGACTACGACTATCACTACCACTACTACTACGACTATTTTAACAACTACTACTACTACTAGTACTACAACTACTACTACTGTTACCACTACCATCACTACTACTACTACTACTACTACTACTACTGCTGCTGCTACCGCTACTATTAATACTACTACTACCATCACTATTACTACAAGAACTACTACTACTATTACTACTACCATCACTACTACTACTACAGCTACTACTACTACTACTACTACTACCACCACTATTACTACCATTACTACTATGACTATTACTACTACTGATGCTACTACTACTAGTAGTACTACAATCACTACTACTACTACTGCTACTGCAACTATTAGTACTACTACTACTACAACTACTGCTACTACAACTACTACTACTATTGCTACTACTACTACTACTACTACTACTACTACTACTAACACTACTATTAATACTACTACTACTACTACTACTACTACTACAACTATTACTACTATTACTGCTACTACTACAGCTACTACTACAGCTACTACTACTACTACTACTAGAACTTCTACTACTACTATTACTAGCACTACTACTACTACAGCCACTACTACTACTACTATTGCTACTACTGCTACCACTTCTACTACTACTGCTACCACTACTATTACTACTACTACTACCACTGTTACCTACTAACACTACTACTACTACTACTGCTACTACCTACTACTACTACTACTACTACTACTACTACTACTACCTACCTACTACTACTACTACTACTACTACTAGTACTACTACGACTACGACTACGACTATTGTTACCACTACTACTACTACTAGTACTACTACTTCTACTACTACTACCATCACTACTACTACTATTGCTACCGCTACTATTAGTACTACTGCTACTACTACTACTTCTGCTACTACTACTGTTACTATTGCAAGTGCTTCTACTTTGACTGCAACTACCAGTGGTACTGCAGGTATAGCTTCTGTTAAATCTACTACCTTTGCTTTGTTTCTAGGTAGTTTTAAATGGGCATACTTACCTGAGATACACACAAGCGTCGAACTTGTATTTATTCCTGAGTTTGGGAATATAGCGTTCAAATGCTCTCTTTGAACCCGCCATACTTAATTGAAGAGGAATCATGTTTCTGCCCTTCCATACTTCATATCCTACCAGGAGTATGCGCACTTTAATTCGCCTGAAAGTCTAAAGTATATATCATTGTAGAAGTGAAGTAAACGAATTCGCTTCAAAAAATCATACGTTGAATATAATGAATCATATTAATCAGTCTACATACATAGTTTATAGAATAATGTATCAGATAAATATACCTCCTTAAAGATAACTTTTGCCAAAAAGGTTTTTTAGTTAAAAGTTAAAAAAACAATAATGGTGCAGTCCATGTGATTTCAGGAGAACTCTGTTCTCCTTAGCAGTACCAATTTCTGAATACTTACAGGTGCGGCCACCCAATTTAATGGAGTTTTACTGTACGTGTGTTTATTCCAGTTCGGTTACAGCAGTTCGGTTACAGCGTAACTTACAAGTCGTAGTAATAAAGCTAAGGCTGCTTTGGAGAGGGTTAATTCTGATGGATATGAATATATTACCACCCCATACAGCAACCCTTGGCAAGTATACCCATTAAGCCCATAAATTAATACGTAAGGAAGAGAAAATATTTAGAGGGTGCTGCATGACGATATTATTAGGGAGCTTACACACCGAAGTGGCATATGCGATGTGGCATGCGACGTGGCATGTCACTTGAGAATGAACCTATACAAAAGCACTAAACCTTTCACACCGAAGTGGCACGTCACGTGGCAAATGCGACGTGCACTTCTGTGTCACTCGAGAAACGGATGAGACCATTTTTCAAAGCCATGCCACGTCGCACAATTGCTTCTCAACCAATCAGGATGTTCTTTGTTTACATCATACCACCATCTTGGCATGTGAGGACTAGGGTGAAGGCTTTCTTATCTAATTCTGTTTGTTTGGAAGGGTACTCAACTGTCAACACTTTCATGGAACCATGGGCAAGTCCAGTGTGTTTTGGTTAGGCCTTAGATCATCCAGTCAGGCTAAAGTTCACTAGTTAAACAAACGAATACAGAACAATTTGGTCTCTTTCCTCGATATGTATTCTTTTTATGAAGTGCAGTTTCTATTTTAACAGATGATGTTGTTTAATTAACTCAGTTGATATATGCTTTAAATTTAATTTAGGTATGCTTCTGAAATATCACTCGCCGTTCAAAGGGCCAGGGCTCGGCCGCTCTATACAATAAACAACTGCAAAATGATGCAATGACATAGTCACTTCCGAGCAGACGTAGGTTATAATACGTCTTTTCCACTTTAAGAATCTATGTACAACGTATCAGCAAATAAATTATGAGCTTCAGGTAAATATGATACAAGTTTTTTGAAACATATGTATCAACAAATACTACGAACAGAGTAGTGTCCCTGAATGCATTTTGTGACCAGCAACCCCTAAAAACATACTAATAATTCTTGTCGCTGACTCCTTAACTGAGAAATATCAGGTTTTACACACATACAAGCATGGTATTTATGTTTCATCAGCTAAATACGCACGGCCAGACATTAGACTGTAAAGTGTAAAATAATCACCCAAACTTTAATTAAAGTTTTGGCAAATATCGAGAGGAGATTATTGAAGGGGATTGTTTAACATAGAGGCTTCATGTAGATATTTCATTTCAAGATTTTATCTGCCAATAATTCCTTCAGGGAAGATTTTCATAGTCACCGTCCTTTAAATTTCTTTATAGGGTTAACTTTATAAAATTCAACAAGAAGTTGTGACCCGAGTAAAATTTCTTAATATATATATATTCATTCATACGCATATGAGTATTAATATGAGAGGACTGCTTGAAAGGAGGTGGCCTTTGTTCTAAGCATCACGATACTTCGCTTCCTCTACTGATTCAGAAACACCCGATTAAGAAATCATTGATTATTAAAGTTTAAAATACTTGCCTTATCTATGATCGACATGGTCTCCAATGCATGAGCTTTGACGGCCTTGTCTGCTGATGACCAACCATGTTTCTGGACAAACACATCCCACTAAAAGAGATAGTTTGACTGTAAGTGAGGCAAAATACCAATAGTGCAATTATTCAGTGTTTTCAAATCTTTCCTGGTTTGCCGTCCCTTGGTAGTCACAATATTACATCCCTTCCCCCCTATACCTACTATGAATAGGCAATTAATTAAATGATAATCTTAAGATCTGAATTTGTGGCATAACGGTATATTCAAGTAATAGTAATACTTATCTTGGTGTTTAGTTTTCAGGCTTAAAGGTCCAGTTTGTCGCTTTCGGTAAGCTGTTTGATGCTTATGTTGTGCATGATTTCTATGGCCTCAGGTGCAACTCTGCCTGATAGAGGCAAACATCGCTACCCTTAGCAATGTAAAAACAACTTTACTTTTAGTAAGTAGGCTGACCACTTATGAGGTTAGAAGCGACATAACAAACAGTTGGACACATTTCCAAAGTTAACGGCATTTATCTGATGGCACCATAGTTGTCACTCTTATATATCGATTTGTTCCCTCATCATTTTGGAGGGCGATAAATTCTCCTAAAATAAAATTCGTAACGTTTTATGTCGTCCGTGCCACGTGGTCCCACTACCCAATCCACAACATTCAGTTTTCGGTATCATCTGGCAGGCTTTCGAGACTTGAGCCACTCGTCCTCCATAACGTAATTTTCGTTTCGATTTGTATGTTTGGAGAAGCTTTGAATGCTTCCTATGAAGGTGACCTTTGAGACTGTTCTCTTGTATTGCTTATATGCGGCATGCTGACTCATAAATCGAACAATAAAGACAAATTGAATCCGTTCCATAGGCATTGAAACCATTCTTCAAATCTGACACATCGCACTGGCGCACCTTAGGCATCGCCTTGTTCTTGATTTTGGTAACTCCAGCTTTATTTTGTTATGTTGACGTGTCGCTAACGCCCGATGTGAAAGGAATCACAACAAAATGCTTCATAAAGATAAATAAGCTCAAACTAAAGAACTGAACTGTTATCATAATATCAACCAGCCAACTTTTCATTGGCTTACAAAGATGCAAAAGTTAGTTTTGCATGCTAGATTCGGGAAGACTTCAGTAATGCAAAGTCATGTGTACTGAATGGCACCCAATCAGAATCATGACAGCCTTTTTGTAGCAAATGACTTATCTGAAGCTTATTTACACAATTTTGGCGAATCAAGGTTATGAACATTTCAGACAGTAACATGTAGTTAGTTCCCCCTGCTGGTTGCATCAGAGTAAGTAAAGAAATCCCCCAATGAGCCTTACGACCTTAGTTCCTCTTTTCGTTTTTGAGCACAATTTTTGTTAATACCTCTATAAAGGAACCATTATGGAAACAAGGTCTTCTGAACTTTTTAATGATAACCTTGCCAACTTTATCAGTAGGGGTCTTTTGCTTTCAATTTCTTCGTTTTTAATTACTGATACTTTTTTTAAGTAACTTACATATTTTTTGCTTAATTTTGTAAAGTAATTTATATCTTTAAAAAATTGTAATTTTGACTTATTATTAAAAAATTAGCTTACTTTTAAAAGTTATTTAAAGTTAATGTAGCAAGTAAGTACTCTCTTTCATTCTCTTTGTATTGTATCACCGGTATCAAACAACAATTCCTCAATTGAAACTTAATAGGAAGAGCAGAGAATGTATTGTACCTCTTGTTAAGAACATATTCTCTGAAAAATTGATGTAATGAAACATATTTGACTCACGCTGTAAAAGGTTAGGGTTCAATTTTGGGGGCTGTAGAATTTTTCATCATTATGATTTTCAATAGCAGATACCACCCTTCAGTCTTTACAAATTATTGAGAAGATTTTCTGGAAAATTCTGACAAATTTCGCAAAAACATGGAACTGCTTTCACTTGGACATCCAAGTTAATAATGTATGCTTTATAATGTATAATATTAAGAGTACATAAAGCATGCTTTCAACACTAACACTCTACTTTCATAGTTTCTCAGCCTTCTAATTCTTCTCAAATCCAAAAGCGCTGTAAAATTGCCGTTGATCAGAAAGGGTGCAGTCAAATTGATGTATAAGTGGATTTCTCTCAAAAGCCCTAAAAGAGGCGATTAACAATTGATAAATCATTGGTAAAAACAGGGCAGATACAGTCAGGACCAACAAAGCTGGACAATTCTTACTTCCGAATGTAAACAAGCACAGCATATCAAGTGAGTCAAAAAAAGTTTTTGATATTTTAGGTGTCTGACAATGTTTTGACATATTATCCAAAATTCTGGTTGTCATGTTGTAAGGTGGCGGTGCGGTCCTGGCATACAGGAAGTGACACAAGACAAAGCACGGTTAGCTTTCTGTCTTGGTAAATCTTGGATTGATGATTTTTAATACAAAAATGACCACGATGTTCCTATGTCGATAGCTAAAGAATATGATAAATCCTGATAAATAAAAGATATTGACAATGTTTTGAAGTTAACAAGTTGCTACTGCCGACTGTTGGTGTTACCTTAGTCATTCACAACTGAATATGCTAGGGTGTATATCAGATATGAGAGTGTCCAAGGTATGTTGGATTAGTCAACAAAGTAAGTAATATACTATCCTTATTTGGAGATAGGTAATTGGTTAGGAACTAGTACGACTTTGCAACGAGTTGCAGGTGATATTTACGAACCTACGTCATAGTATTTGTTAGCTGCACCGTAACAAAGTCAACAAAATCTCTGACCATTATCGTGACTATTGGATAGTTATGAATATCTTAGTAATAATAAATTCGAAGTGTTGCAATGCTAGTGACTGGACGTCCTAACGATAGTAGAGAAGGTATGTATATAATATTGCAACACTGTTGCTGTAAACGTAGCCTTACAAAATTATGAAATATTTGTAGTAATGGCTGTAAGTCTGAGTCTCTCGCAATGTGTATACCAAAAATCTGTCAACCATCACAAAAGTCAAACAAAAAAGTGATGTTGTAATTTGTCCGGCATTACACGCAACAAAATTTAAATCAAAATTCCCCAGGTTTTTTGCCTTTAGTGAAAAGGTGATTTTGTACTCAACAAACGTGGGTGTATTACTCCTTGAAAATACATAACACTGACACCAACGGTTTGAACATTAACCTTAAGAAGTCACTCGTCGCATGCAGCAAACGAGCGTCTTCCAGTCAATGGAGCTGTATATTTGCACTTGCACCTGAAAGATAATATGCTGCAGTCACTGCCCTTCAGGATACCTCAATATACCTACAATTGTTTGCTGCTATTACAGCTCTTTTTTCTTATATTTGTTCTTATAAGTATCTAAGCACCTTATGACGCTTACAACTGCCCTACAAAGACATGCTGAAGAGTCATTTAAAAATATTTATACTGAGATTGCAGACATAGCCACCATACATTTGTTGGTCACTATCTAAATTTATTTGTTACCGCAGAAGGGTTTAAAGGTCTTTTTACACACTGCAAGCGATAAGTAGGCAACTTCAATAGTTGAAAAACTGTTTATATTGTCCATACTTACCAAATCCTTGTTGTACACCAGGTAAACTCTCACATATTTTGTATACCAGTTTAATCGCCATTCTTGACCGGATAGAAGGTAGTGGTTCCCATCACGTGTTCGGTAACCAACTCCACCTTTAAACAAAAGTATATGAACAGTCTCATCGATCTTAATAGAAGCTGTGTCTCTATGACACATATGCATTTAGCAAGGAGCAAAGAGCATACGTCCACTTTGGAAAAATTACAAGAGAAAAGAAAGGAAATTTGTGGGGAAGACAAAAAATGGCCGAGGGCCTCACGGACTCTTGCCAAGTTTATGCTTTTTCTGTGGCTCATTCAACATTTTAAGTATCACTTAGTTCAATTATATGTGTTTTCCTCAAACACTTTTTTCAAATTCCTTTGAGTCTGTTGTAACTCTGTTTGTACCACGTACCTAGCCTTTATCTCGCGGTTGGAAGGAGGGGGAGGGAAGGGGTTGGTAGAGCAGGATCAGCCTTACCCTCTTGCAAAGAAACCCAACTTTGACTTACCAGGAAGTAACTCTAGCCTCGCCCTTATTTTGAGTTGGTAGGAGATGCTCACAGTTGACTTGTTGATAACATGACACAGGAGTGCTCTCTTTCTAAACTTTACATGCCTAGAGGTAAGAGAGAGTCTGGATAGGTCGGGCTAGGCTCTATAACGTATCTTTCAAACACTTCAGGTATCAACATTGGACTTTTCAGAGGGTGTTGAAGTACAAAGTTTAAAGGAGGCAATAAGCGCCCTGGGAAAATTGTTTGATTTCGTTTGCACACAATGGGAGGTAGTAAACATTCCAATAATAATAGTCTTGAGTATAGTGGAACATCCTCAGTTCAATTCCACAAATATCTGTTGCTTCCAAGATCTTCAACAGATCTTACTCAAGCGAACGTACAAACAAAAACTTTCCAAACCAAATAGGATTAGGATATGGAAAAATCTACTCCTGGCCAATACACAGAATTAGACGTCTTCTTGGGCAATGTCACCGATAAAATAGTAATGACTATACATATATTACTTATAATACATCTTCATAATGGCTTGGGGTGCCTCAAGGAGACACATTGGCCATATCGTTGTTCATCAGTCATGTTTTGTACTGGGTGGTTGGGACGAAAGTTACATGCAAAGAGGATGGAGATGCAGAGGATTTAAAGAACGTAGGGTGAGGGAGGGCATTAATAGTGGCAATGGTGAACTTGCACCAATTGCATCAGATTTTGAGTATATTATACGCTGTTTTAAAATAACCAACCTTCTTCTCTAAAGACCTTGTAGCATGTTGGACGGTTGAGAAAGTACTATTCGAAAGCTGCAGTACATTTCATAATATGAATAGTGAACTTAAAAGCTCATCGTTATCAACCTACAGCAACGTTACTTACCAGAAGACGATGTTGTCTTCTCACTATGGGAATTAATATAGTTTATGACTAAAATACAACGTTAATGTATATATAAGACGGTCATATGAATATTCTACTAGCAGGTTACCTTGAATTTTAACTCCCAAAGTGCTAGAAGGCCCAGGTTTCATCACATCCCTCTTGCCTATAGAAAAAGTAAGCAAACGTGACGTAAGATAAGACTACAAAATGTTATGTTGTTCAGAAATAGACACTAGAGAAATAGAAAATATCTTACAACCGGGATTTGGAACCTGTGACCTTACTACCAATTGAGTAAAACATAGAACTATACGATCTAAAGCATATTATTTACAACTTTAAGAAGAGTTTCTCGAAATTACATAAACACACATCTGTTTCTAAAATATCTGCAGGAAAATAACAATACCATGGAGAAGAGAGCATTTGAAATCTTAGTTTTTAAAAGAACACTAGAGAATTTTAAATCGTCTCTTCTCGACGATATTTTCTAACCTCAATGGGCTTAGGACATATAAACGGGCAGGAGGGCAGTCCTTGGTCAAGTCACATGGCGCAGAGAGGCTGGTCTTCAATTGCATTGCGCTGGATGTCGATGTCCACCGGTGGATTCCTGAGAGCTATTGTGGCGACTAGAGAAACAGAGTAACATCGGAAGTCACCTAGGTCAGTTGGAAAAGCACACGCCCGGAAAGCGTGGGTCATGGGTCCCATACCCCGTGGTGACATATTTTGTATTTCTCTAGTGTTCTTTTTAAAACTAAAATAACTTTTTAACATATTAATTTTAAAATTATGAATTATTTAAATAAAAAATTATCAGATCGCTTAAATGAAGGCATTCATACATGTTTATATATGCAAACTGCATTTTCTCTCTGGCAAATTCAAATCAGTTCTTCGTCAACATGTGTCAATATACGCTGAACTTAACAAAGATTGATTACATGTAACAGAGAGACATACACATATTCCCAGCACGCTTCATGATTCAAAGAGGACGAAGTTGATCATACTAACCAAGAAAAGTAGCATTAATCAATGTAAATTTTGTGACCGATCGCACGAAAGAGGCCAGTGCTACGCCTATGGAAAACAATGCAACTCGTGTGGCAAAATGAATAATTTCGCATCGTGTTGCAGAGAGAAAACTAAAAAACGGTCCCGAATGAAACATATCGCACAAATTCAGTCCGACTCAGAATCCAATGGCTCTGAAATTTATATAGGGACTATCGAGTATCAATTGTGCAAAAGTAGTGAGGTCAGAGTAGACAAAAATTTTCTTCTTAGCTCTGATGAATGGACTCTCGATTTGCATATTTGTGGTAAGCCAGTTAATTCTAAATTAGATACAGGTAGTCAGGTAAATGTTTTACCCTCGCATATTTATAATAGTATGCACTCTAAGCCAACGCTACATCGTTGCAATTCTCGGTTAAGAGCCTACAATGGCACCTCTATTCAAGTTATTGGTGAAGCGAATTTCACGATGACACATAACACTAAGTCTTGTAGTTTAATGTTTCTAGTCTGTAAAGATAAATTAGCTCCTATTTTAGGTTAACAGGAGTGTATCTCGTTACACAACGAATGTTTTCTGTCGCATCGCACATATCGACAGTAGTAGAAGAATTTTCAGACCGTTTCGGCGAGGTAGGGTGGCTCCCCACCCAGTATCACTTAGATGTAGATTTTAGTGTTTCACCTGTAATTAAGCCACCACGCAAGGTTCCCATTGCATTACGTCCCAAACTTAAGAAGGAACTAGAGCGTATGGGACATTTAGGTACGATCACTAAGATTGACAAGCCTACAGACTGGGTTTCCAATTTAGTCTTAAATTTAACGTTTAAGAATTTGTCTCGATCCACGTCATCTGAATCATGCCATTATGCGCTCTCATTGCCCGATGCCATCTGCCGAAGACTTTTTTCTACCATGGGAAATACCAAGTATTTTTCAAACTTAGATGCCTCTTCAGGATACTGGCAATTAAGTTTAGATGAGGAAAGTTAAAAAATTCTTGCTTTTCACAGCTTTTTGGCCATCATGTGTCTAAAAGATTGCCTTTTGGAATAAAGTCTGCCTCTGAACTTTTCCAATGTGAAGTTTCCAAAATTCTAGAAGGGCTTGAAGGTATTGCCAACGCCCAAGATGACATCATCCTGTGGGCAGAAACACGTGAGCTCCATGATGAGCGATTGCGAAAGGTCTTGTCCAAAATTCGGGACAGTGGTTTGAAA
>JAAAKM020000900.1:2960-15560 GCA_010016025.2 Alatinidae sp. Z8VKAUB7J3 | reverse complement strand
CGGTCATTCTGACATTAGTACTCTGAGGAGTGTCAGATGAAAAAAGCTTTTAAGTACACAATGTTTTCGCTATTTCGTGCAATATACTTTTGTTTATAGCAAGAACAAAAGGAGAAAGAAGTTGTTCTATTGAAACTGGCGAAAGTTCGTATATGTGACGGTTAAGAAACATTTGGCCCTTGGCGTCCCTCAAACCTCCTGGTTGTCTTTTTAAAGAGGAGGTAGTGCCACTGCATGCTATGTGCCTGCTGTTAGCTGAAAATTCTCCAGAGACTACGTTGGGGAAGTTTTTTCTTTTTCAGTGCCCAAGGGTTAGTGGTATGATGTATGGACGCTCTGGTCCTTGATCACTTGGCACATCTGGTATATCCTTTTTTAACCCTGTCGTGTAACTAGATTTACTAGACGAATTTAATGTGTTTGGTGTTGTAATTTCCTGATATAAGCCTACTGATGGTGCACTTGCTTTATCTGAGAATTATTCAGAGACCAAATAAGGGCAGTATCTTCCCTGGACAGTTCTTGTGGTGTGATGGTATTATGTGGAGACAACTGGCACCTGCTATTGTGCATTCCGCACAAGGTGGATCTTGATTTGTAATGATTTACTGGTCAAATCTGCGAGCTACTTTTACAGTTTAAAACTACCGGGGTATCTTTTTGCTAGAGCTTGTATCATTTTGCTCAAATAATCACTTCGATGCCTTGACAACACTATTAATTATCAACATTGATTACAGAGGGATAAGTGTTGTTATAGTCATACTCACCTCCATTATTGTTGTATTGATCACAAGGATATATTGAAGCATGGTCATACAAATGAAAGCTATGTTTATAAACAGGAAGAGTTCCAGAGCATTGATAGAGTTACTTATGTTTACAGTCCGTGTCACACTTTCCATGAAGATCACAGTGGACAGAAAGTTTGTTACGACCAATGCTACTCTTGCCGGATAGGCTTCCTTTGGGAACCAAAATGTTGCAAAGGTTAGCAAGACTAGGATTATATTAGGAACATAGACATGTAGAATGTAGTGCTTGGTGTGTCTTTGAAGGATAAATGAAATCTTCATCTGTCGGAATACAGCTGTAAAACAAAAAAGGGGAAGGACAGTCATTCCATATGTTCATGAAGACGTAGACTTGTAGTTTTGTGGGTTACATTTTGACCTGACCTAAGACAACTTTCTAGTATGGGAAACGGTGTTACTAGGCCTACATTAGCAAATTCGAGACTTTTTGATAAGGTTATATTTGACATAGGACTAATTTTGGTGTCTGGCGATAAACTGTGTTTATGCAATGATTGATAGAAACGTTCGGTCATCACTTCGTTTCAACGGACTTATTAGTACCAGCTGTTTCGTTGGATTTGCTTACATCACAATAAAAAGCCGAGATAAGTACCAGTTAACTACTAACCAACCTAATATCACTCTGCTTGCGTTAAATAAGCTAATAAGTCTGGGGGCAGGAACAAAAAGCTTTATCAGACATGGAGAATTAGACAAACCGTAAGTATTCGATTAACCGGCCCATACACTGACTAACGTTTTGAATTTGAGGGGGTCGACTTTTGGAGAATTTTGGAGAATGATTCTAAGAAAATTAAAAAAAAATGAAATATAGCAGAAAGGGCATTTTAAGAAACAATATATTTTAAGAACATGATGATGTTTTCCCTTTACGTTGATTTGAGAGTGCTTTCAAAGGAAAAGGTGCTCGTATAACGAACTTTTGCTTGAAAGGGCTTGAAAAAGCTTTACCTATTTTGGTGTTGCACCTCCTAGAAAAGTATGTGGTAAATTAAACAATTGCAGTATATGAAATGCTATTTTAGCCAGTCTACAAAACTAAATTTTTGAATAACATCGACAGGTGAAAAGGGACAAAGGAGGTCTCCTTATCGTGATGGAATTCGATAATCTGTAGATAGATTGTCCTGTGGTGAAACGATTTGTTCCGCTAGTTAAACGATTTCAGCTTGTTGATCCTCTGGCTGCCTGCGTGTTCTGTCCTCACATACAAGGGGAGTACTCTGGGAGATGATTTTATGACTAATACAACATTTGCAGACCAGTGTAATCAACGTGGAAAAAAGGAACGTGTCTCCTTTTGGAATATAATTTTTATAAGTTATTTTGGGGCCCAAGTGGTCCTGCTACAACACTGAACGTAAACATAAACATGATTTTTTCAGCTCCGACCACCCATCTGTAACGCATCGTAACGGATACCATAACCCTACCCATCACCGTTACGTGACAGTCTTAAAATCACACCCAATATTTTAAAGAGGAGACCAGCCTGAAAAGTTATATCATACAACTTCTTCCAGGGCGTTACGTACTGTATTTCCTCAAATTAACACAGCCCTCTAATGAGCGCCGCACCTTGAAGTAAAATTATTTTATCAGCACCGCTCTCTAATGAGCGCCGCAGCTTGAAGTAAAATTATTTTATCAGCGCCGCCCTCTAATTAGCGCCTCCCCTCTAATAAGTGCCGCACCTAGAAAAAGTAGCGCTGAGTAAAAGGAGGGGAAAACCACACAGAAGGGGGGTGCTTACAAGAGAAATACGGTAATTTGTTGCTTTAGACCCTAGACCCCCTCCCTGCTGAAATAATGAAACGGCTAACCCACCCACGTATTTTACGAAGAATAATTAGATAAATTGGTTAAATTTATCAAAACACACGTTCCAGGTAAAAAGGAATAACAAATCATTTTAAAGAACATCTTACAAGTGTCCCACATCCTGTATCCCCCCGTTGCTTCTATACCACAAAGTTTGTATCCTTCGAGTGAATAGTCTGACAAATCTCCAGCTTTGATTGCAGAATTTATATCTTTAACCCATGTGTAGTTGAGATTGCTAATATCTTTCGAAACTGAAAAAGTCAATCAATTAATTTTAAAAATAGAAATCAAATATAACCACTTTCATCGGTAATAGAAAAACGAGAACGTACACAGATCACTATTGGCTAAACTCACCAGGAGGGGTCATGCAAATAATAACATAGTAATAAAAATAAAAATAAAAAATTGAAAAATTAAAAATAAGGAGACAATAAAAATAAGGAGACAATAAAAATAAGGAAACAACAAAATTAAGGAGACAATAAAAATAAGGGTCAATAAATATAAGGAGATAAAAAGTAACTCCACAGACAAATTAAATATCAAAAGAGAAGCTGTAATAAACTTAAAGAGAAGCAGATCAATTTTTAACTCAGGTAACATAGAAAAAATGCCAAAGCTCTTTGAATCTACACAGTGAGAGTTAACAATGTTTTCCATCGTTAATATAAACCAAGAAACCCGGACCAAAGTCATTGAAAGTTGGCCACCCATTTTAACCTTAGGTTTCCAAAACTTTTATCCCAAATCAGTAAGAATTATCGAGGGACAAAAACAGGATGAGTAAGCCCATTTTAAAGTTTACCCAGGTAAAATGTCAGTAACATTGGTATTACCGTACTTTATTTTCCTGCCTGTCCTCGACAAACCTCAGCCTGTGTCAAGTATCAAGTTTCAACAGTATTTTAACAATATCTAGGTTTGTGTTATCAAAGCACTTGTTAAGTTTTAGTTGAGCTATGGAATCAGTTTTTACTAATATAATTCTAATAAAGTTTGGTTTTAAATGCTATACCTACGTTTTTATTTTACTTTGAAATTAAAAGATAAAGAATGTTGGAAGAATGTTGATTTTGGACTTCCTTCAATATTTTTCATGTAAACTTTGCCCTGATCAGATTTTAAAGCTTTTAAAAAACGATGTAACTGTATGGTGACTGATCTGTTTGAAGCAAAGGTCAGAAATGTTAAGCTCTTTCAAGGTAAGGAAGAGAAAGGACAGGCAAACGTTTTCCTGGGAGGTCATAAGGTCCTCCAAGTAGAATACAGTAAAACATATTTTCTGATTGGAACATTTACAGGTGATAAGAGGAAAATCGCCAATAAAGGACACCGTAAATGTCTATATTTCGTCTACGAAAGTTTACATGCTTCAAAAATTTACGATCTAATAATAGGTTATTGAGCTTATTAACGAATCGTAGTACAAGGCACAAACCAAATGTCGGACAAGAACGTAACACACTGCAACAAGAGCTTACTGTTGTTTAGAATCCAAACTCGTCTGGAAAGTGACTGAGCAAATAGTGAAAGAAACAGCACTTAGGGTATAAAAAGGGTTGAAATGCATGAGTATGAATATGAGAGAAAGCGTAGGGAAAAGGGGCAATAAAGACATGTAAAGGCAATAACTTTGTAATAATATACATGATGAATGTGTATATTAATAGAAGATGGAAATTATAACTGTTAACAATTGTACAAGATATGTGTCTATAAATACATTCACACAAATATGTAACATATATATATATATACCTATGTATATTTACATGTGTGTGAGTGTTTGCGTGGGTGTCTGTTTCTATTGGGTTGGTGTGTCTTGCTTATGTGTATTTTGTATGTCTATTTGTTATACAACAACAAAATAGAACAACAAGAAAGATTAAAAGCTACATTTATGTTTAAGTGGACCACTTACAACTTTGGAAAGGCAAAATGCATTGCTGTGTGTCCATTGGATAGTAATGTAATATCAGATGGCAAGAGGCTCGTAACGATAGCCTACAATAAAAAAACAATAACAATCTGAATAAGCAAAATCACATCTCGTAAGTGTTTTAAGTATGTAACAGCTATTATGAACGGTAGTATATTAATTGAAATTATTTCAATCTTCATATTTTCTTTGACGATTGACGCGATGCCATCATGTTGAAGAATACATGACCTGAAGTGCTACTAAAGCGGAAGAATTTAGTTGTAACTCTTTTTTTTTGAAAATCATGTGGTAGACATTTGGTTTTTGCCTGCACGTTAACCAAAATACTTGTCATTAAAACTGTAAGAGGGGAAAATTATCATATTATTCTACTTGGTATAGAGTAGGTCACGTTATAATGAATTGTAGCTATTTAAAAGTATCTTTTTTTAACATAAACGTTTATACTTTTTTCATATGCAAACGGATACCAAACTCAAATAGCCAGAAGTGTATTTCAAAAACCGATTATATCTTTTGTGCATTAAAAAACACTCCAAGGCATTTTTATGGATACAGGTAATATTCATGATAATGTCTAGCAATACACATGCATACAATAAACAACTACATATACAAAATGCCACTGAAATTAATAATAAAATAGTAAAAGAGATTAAATCAATGTTTTAATTGCTTTTTAGTACTGTTCCAAAGTTGCAAAGATTTCCAAGACTGGGGAATGATGTACACGCCCCCATGTCCGTTTATTTCAGTGGCTGATAACGCACTGAGCAGGGAATTGCTGAATGTTGCTGAATTTATGTTTAAGCTACCATGTGACTTGACGTAGGGAAGGAAAAAGGGATGAACCTTGAAAGATGGTGCTGATCTTGGATCGATGGAAGACCTTGTTGCCTGCATAAGAAATAGTAACGGCATGCATTGATAACAACGCACTTGTCTGTGGGCGACCTAACTAACTTAGTAAGGTAGAAGCCAAGATCGACCTCTTACGTACAAAGACTGAAAATGTTTGCCTGCCACCGTAGCAAATCCCATGAAGTATGCAAAAAACGTATATTTGAATAAACAAATCGATAAATAGATAATAAAGTTGTGGATCGTCACACATTGATCTAATTTGATAAATACATCAATGGGAGGCAGCCCTTCCTCGATCAATGCAAATGGCACAGAGAGGCTGGTCTGCAATTACATCGAGCTGGATGTCGATGTCCACCGGTGAATGATTGGGAGCTAATTTGGTGACTAGAGAAATAGAGTATGTTAACATTTGAGGTCAGGTAGCTCAGAAATAGTGGGTCACGGGGTTGATACCCGATGGTAACATGTCACTACTTCTCTCGTATTCTTTTCAAAACTGAAATTAAAAGTGGCAAAAAGGGAATAAACTGCATTGATGCAGTCATAAATAAACGAATAACGGGATAAATAAGTAAATGGACCGGCGTATGATTTAACAGACTGATAATTATACATGTCCAAGATGAAAGGAGGAGACAAACTAAACCTGAGTAACTAAGTAAGGTATTTGATCATTGATGGATTGAATGGTTAGATAGATGGATCTACTGGGCATGGAAGAATAAAGTTCTCACATTTATAGACGTGTGAAGCTCATTTAGAGCCAAGGTCCTATCAAGTCTTGTTAATAAAAGCTCTCCAGCAGATCATACTAACCTTCTACTCACGTACACATTTCCTCTTGGCGCCACTACAACTCTCACGTTAGGTAGAGTCATATCGTGTGTTTTGGACTCTTTAGCAGTAGGAAAATATGTGTCTGGTATCCAAATATATTTTGATGGCTCATCGCTAAATGTTAATTGAATGTCTGAGGAATTTAACCTTTCGTCTCTCCACCATTGGCTTAAAATCAGCTCTACGTCATACTCCTAGAAAAACAAAAAAAATAAGTTTCGGATTTCTAACAGCATTTGATTAATATTTCGTAAAAAGGTTTCACTGAGTCGATTGGGTTGGATATCCGTCTTCAAAAATACCTGGCAAATCGATATTGGAGCTACATGGTAACGAAAGGATGCTTTGATATCATCTCTTTGCTGTATGAACGAACGGCATTATGTGCTCTATGCACAAGAATCTTTATAAACTTTGTGCGTAAAAAGCTTGATGCAGGGTATGCATGAAAAGTATTATGTGCTGTATGCACGAAAAGTATTATGTGCTGTATGCACGAAAAGCATTATGCGTTCTATGCACGAGAAGCATTATGTGCTCTATGCACAAAAAGCTTGATGCACCGTATGCACGAAAAGCATTCTATGCTGTATGCACGAAAAGCATTATGTGCTCTATGCATGAGAAGTATTTTGCGCTCTATGCACAAGAAGCTTGATGCGCCGAATCCACGAAAAGAATTATATGCCGTATGCACAAGAAGCGTTAAATCCGTGAGCATTGCATCAAATAAATAACAACTAGTTTTAAAGAACCACACTGTTTCACATAGGTCCTAGCATTGTGGTGGAAAATAAAGCAAAACTGTAACTCTGAGTGGCTACCTTCAGGGTCAAACTAGCCGTTTTAATTTTAAGTTCCAAATAATAAACCGTATCAAATGTTATATGCTTTGTTTATTGAGCATTTTACATAAGCAAATAGTTCTCAGTTTATTCTCTAAGAGAATTAGTTAACTTAAGGATAAAAAAATCTATAAGGGTTGTTAAACATAAAGTGACCTTTCTATACAAAAAGCGTGCTACCTCAAAGACTATTTTTTAAATCCAAACGTTATCATAACATTAATACTGAAGGATTGTGCTAACAGTGTGGCAGACGTCAGTGGCTTATAACATTCAGTGTCGACGTTAAATTGGTTCAAAAGCCCTGTTTCCCTGAGCCGAATCGTACGTGAAAAAAGCCTCAGCAGAATAGGTTTGAGTTATATTGATAAACACATTTGAATCACTATTCACTTACTCATGGTCAAATCAATATAACATTAGAGTTATTTGTTGAATGGAATGTTGCGGTGTTATCAATTCATTGTTGATTATTTGTTCTTGTTTTATTTACAAATAGGGTTAAACACAAGAACCAGTAAAACGATGAATAAGTGAGGAACCTGACATTGGCGTCCTTACCAGTCGCTTGTCATTGATTGGTCCCAGACTTACTATTTCAACTGATACTGTAATGTTGAGAGGAGGACCTACAACAACAAAAAGTAGAGCATTCAAATGGTAGCCACACAGAGCTAAAATAGGCAAAAAGCACAACCAGAAAGCACAACAAAATCTCAACATATAATACATTCTATGGTAGTTATTTCTACCTGAATACACATCACAGAGCTTCTTTTTTCAAACAACGTATCGGCATTTTAGTTCCGTCACAACTCGGACCTTCTTGGTTTATTTGGTAACAGATATGGAGTCACATCACGACTGATGAGTTAACCTTCGAAACAACATTACAAATGGCGGCTTTTTAGAGTTTCCCAACTGTGGCGGAAAAGCCTTTAAACATAACAAGATGTTGAAATACTTAAGATACTAAACAATCACATCATCCTCCCGATAGACAGAGGAAATCTTAATACGATATTGAACACGATCGTTTTTAACTTTACCAAAGACAGAATTAGGCAAACAGATGGTAATTTATCTTAAATACTTTCAAACTTACAATAAAATATGGATTGAACAGTTTTGGAAAATAAATATTTAGACAAGAAAATCTGGATCATGTTTCCAATCTGGAATGTCAATTCAGAAAATACGTGGAAAAAGAAAAACATTTAGATGTTCGAAAAGTCGGAAACAAAAATTAGAACGATATGATTGGACACTAGACATATAAAGATAACTTCTGAGTGACAAATTGCTTAACAATAAAACTTCCAAATTTATTGGATATAAATAATGGCCTTTGGGAGCAACACCCAGCTGCTTTTAAGACGACGGTATTCACTAAATTTTGCCTCTATTTTGGAACAAATATCTCATTTGACATCGCTCCTTTATTTTCCACTTGCTCTCCCAGTAACAAATAATTGCCTCTCGATATTCCAGATTTACCGAGCTGGTAGTTGGTAGTTTTGTTGTAGTAACAACCAAAGAGGAAGTGAATGGAACAAGAAATTAAACAGAAATGAATAACCACCAGGGTTAGGCAGCGTTGAAATGGCTCCTAAGGTCACTCTTGATAGAGAAGCGCATTGAAGAAGAAAGTTGCAAATGCAAATGCAATTTTATATTCCATACTATACGTTTTAAAAGACCATCGATTATCTATTAGTGCTCGACACATTAAAATTGTTCGCTTAAATGAAATTTATCGATATAATGTAAACAGCAAGCAAAGTTTTCACTTCGAAATGTTGACGTAATCTTTGAAAGCAGTGAGTGAAACGGTGAACTTGGCTTATGGGTAATAGTAGCTGAGATAATAACAAGAAGAAAAACAAAAAAGAGACGATGGTCACTTGTCAAGTCTCAGCCTCTGAGTGTCTCAACACAAAAAAACAGTTAATAGTTACAGGCTGTGATAGTTTAAAACTGCTGTTCACTCACAAAGTACAACGCTAGATCGAGGCCCTCTAATAGAATATATGGTTATTGGCACACCTTCCTTCTCGTTCCCACCAAGACTGACCTCAAATTATCATCTAAATCCAGTCACAAAAAAAGAACCCTTAACCAACGCTTGAGTCACCAGCAAGCTGCTGTTTATGACCTCAAAATGTATTGGAAAGTTGAAACAATATTCATATTAAGCGAACAGAATCTCTGTTGAACACTGTCTTTAAGTTGCGTTTATCTTGTTTTGGCAGAAATGCGCTAATGGTTTTTATGTTGGTCCTGGTGTGTTTGTCCGTTAGGACATATGCGTTATGGTGACTTTAAGATGACCTTACAATCGCTCTGATCTTCCTATATCAGCGATTCAAAACGCTCTCCGCCCAGTCTATAGCTGAGATCATGTCCTTACATATCTATGAAACATGAAACAAGTCTAAGTAGGGTAGAACAGTAAGATGTAGAGCCTAAAATCCCTAAACATAAACTATAATCTTGTGATGTTTTAAGTTGTCTACGCGAAAGTTGTGATGTATTAATCTTGGGCAGGGACAGGGCAGGGACAAAGTTCAAAGGATTCTTTTCAAGTAAATTCATTAAAGATACGCCGTTATTTTGTTAACAAGAGATTACATGACCAGCCTAAGTGTAACAAAACCCATTGCATATGCAATGTCTAGCGTTGATGCGAAGACTATACCAATCAGTTGCTTAGTATTTTGCAATCAACATAAACATATAAGCAAAATTAATATTATACCTCTTGTAGATTAGAGACAATAAAATTATCGTTTTATTTTATGAACTTAAAGATGAAAAGTGTAAGTGCCAAGATTTTGTTCTTTTATTGCCGTAAGCAAGATAGGACGATATTCACTTGCATTTGAGGAAAATGCTAAGAAAAGGTCCGATGTGTTGTCATCCACTTTCCTCAATTATTGTGTATTGCGTTTGTGCATGAGGGCGTTATCACCGTACTAGTGTCATACAATAAATACGTGTATGGTTAAAGCCTGAAATTTATAGTTACTGAGATTTGGAATCAGTATACTAAACTTTAAGATATGGCTTGAAATGGCAATGAATTGAATGGCAGTTGTAATGAAATAATAACACTCCTAAGTTGCAACTCATAAAGGCATCAAAAGAATAATTTTATCTAAACAAAGATGTAGCATTTGTGAGTGTGTTATGATACATTGCCATCCGTTTCCCTCAGTTTCATTGTATGCTGCAAGGTAAAATTCACCACATGGTGGCTAGTATGCCATTACAATGCAGTATGAGTTCCAACGTTTCTTAAATCTATGGAAAACGTTCTCATGTTAATGCATTTATAGCTTCCATAGTTTCATTGTGGAAGTCAATTGAATGGGCGAACAGATTTGTTATTGCTTTACCTTTGATGCGTGTAGTAAAAACTGTTTTAAAATATAAATATAAAAAGTACTCATACCACCATGGAGAGGTCTTATGTGGCGATCATATCCATGAGGTAACTCCGTAGAAGAACCAGAAAAGCACATGTTCTCTACAAAAAATGATAATCAAATTTCTGAACAAAAACATTCTGAACTTTTTAAAAAAGGAAAAGGCTTTTAAGAAGAAAGCAATTATCTTCACATGCAGCTTGTGTTTATTGGCTGCTTAAAATCCCTATATATATGTGACTGGTTAACCAATATATAGAAGTATTACTAATGCAACTTCATTTAGTCGTTTATTACACTACTCATTCAAGAGAATTAGTAAATGACATGGTAAGCAATTAAACCAATCGTATTATTGTTGTTATTATTATTATTATTATTACTATTTTTATTATTATTATTATTATTATTATTGTTAATATGCCGGGCGAAAACAGTGAAAATTTTATATCTTGTAAAGTTTATTACCTGTAAATTTACGGGAAGAATAAATG
The DNA here is from genome assembly GCA_010016025.2 of Alatinidae sp. Z8VKAUB7J3. Classification (NCBI taxonomy): domain Eukaryota; kingdom Metazoa; phylum Cnidaria; class Cubozoa; order Carybdeida; family Alatinidae; species Alatinidae sp. Z8VKAUB7J3. Next base: position 4,502 of record JAAAKM020000900.1, on the reverse strand, counting down.
GCAATGAAGTTTGAAAAAATTAATATTATCATTAAACACTATTATGTATCAAATCCTGTTGCCTCATGTACCATGCCAGGAGAAAATAGCAGGAAATGTTACTGTACTGTAAAAAATACCAATAAAGGTATTGTATTTAAAATTACTATTATTATAGTTGTTGGGCAGTAGTCATAACAACATCTTACTATATCTTTAAAAAGTGTAACATTTTTAATTACCCCCTTCCCAATTTTGTTTTGCTTTTGTTTGTTTGCTTGTTTGTTTACGTTATCTCATTTGGTTTGTTGTTTTGGGTTTTTTGTTCTTGTTTTGTATTTGTGTGTGTTTGTATTTTTTAATATAAGTAAAACACTCCTGTATATCAAATCCTGCAGTTCTATGTAACATGCCAGTAGAAAACCGTGGGAAATGTTACTGCACTATTAAGAGCATCAATAAAGGCATTGAGTTCTAATATTATCATTATTATAATCATCTTTATTTCTAAGGTCCGCTTAAAATGTGTCATGGTTACGAGAAAAGCTAAAAACAGGCAGCAAAAACAAATGGTCAAAATCGGAACTTTTCTTTGAACAGGAGCTATAAATACGTACGTTTCTGATAAGTATCTAATTTGTAGAGTCATAGAGTATGTAGGTACTCGCAAGCTTACATTACCGTGTCTTTCAACGTAGCCGTCGTTATCGTTATATTCTTCATCTCCAGAATCGTCATTATTGTTTCGTAACTATTCCGGAATAACTTTATGCAGTTTATCCCAACCTTTCAAATATTATTCCCGGGCTTATATTAGGAAGGATGCCTGTGTGAGCATATAGAAAGCGGGCTTATACTATATGCGGGAATTGCATGTAAATACAGTATGTCACCATCGGGGTTTGAACTGGGCACCCACGATATTCCGTCATGGCCCCGATTTTTCATTAAGCTCTGTCACCGCATCAACACCCAGTCCTAAAAAGATTGACATTAGTGTCTTAAACTACGTAGAACTTAACGCTGATATCATTGTTGATATCAATATTACTCAATGTAGTTTTTGCAAAGTTTATAATACTCTACCTGAAAGCCAGAATATACTTTGAACGTACAACACGTTGAGCTTCCTACAAGGGAATGGAATATACGTTGAAATGGACAGAAATGTTTCTAATTATAACATCACGCAATGTATATTCATGGTAGCTCAAGAACTAATAGCAAAACATAGGGACACCTGTTACTGTGAAAGTTAGTGGCCCTTTTCATACAGTACTGACTTAATACGTAGTGAGGGGTGAACGAAAGAAGTCAAATTGGGTAGTGTCCAGAAAATTGTTCGTCTAAAATTGTTTGCCCTAAGTTGTTCACTAGTAATAATTCACCGATAATTATTGGTCTAGGAAAACTGCTTATCACAGCAACTGATTACCGAAAATAACTAACCACCGGAAACAATTCAGCGCAACAATTGTTCGCCGTTAATTATGCTCCCTTAAAAATTACTTCCGTACATTTTGAAGAGTGTAGGAAGAAATTTCCATTTTTGCCTCTTCATGT
>JAAAKM020000899.1:0-15560 GCA_010016025.2 Alatinidae sp. Z8VKAUB7J3 | reverse complement strand
TCCTCTTACGGGTTGTATTAAGCCATGTTAATGAGCGTTGCTTCATGTCGCCGCCAGTAGCCGTCAACATCACGTCGCCTGATGTTGATTACTAGTTAGCGTGTTTGATGCCAGATATGAAACTTAATGTTTGTCACTTTTCCCAAAGAAATGTTACAAATATATGGTACCACCGCTTTTGTAATATTTAGGCAGAAAATTAATGTGCCTGACATGTGTTCTGGTCGGGCACAATAACCAATTTTCAGCTACTTGTAAATCATGTAACCCAATGCTGATTTTACCCCTGATTGCTTGCTTATTTTTATAAAAGTAGAGGGAGGGTGAATTATTCATATTTTTTTCTGTTTCAGGTCTTACTGAAGCACTGGACACAGTGTTTGTTGTCGATGGATCGAAAGCCACCAGCAAATTATCTCTGAAAAAAATTCAAGATTTCATCAAACTTGCGCTGGAAGACTTAAAGCCCGCAGAAAACAAGACGAGGGTTTCGTTCATCGTTTTTGGTGACCGAAGTAAAATATTAACGCATTTAACGGGCAATGGAGATGAAATAGGGGAAGCCCTTAAAGGCATTAAGCCAATTGGTGGTGATGCTGATTTGAAACAAGCGTTGCAGAAGATGGAGATTAAAGTGCTTAGGGAATCAGTGAGCAGAAGACCATCGGTTGGAAAATTAGTGACCTTATTTTTAACAGGGAATGAATCACCAACGAACAACAAGCAGGCTTTTGAAATCATTAAAAGTCTGAAGAAATACGGAACAAGGTTTCTAATTGTTGGTTTTGGAGACACAGTCAACAAGCAAAGCATTAACAGTGTCAGCGACAAGGATGACACAAAACTAATTCTTTCAAGTTTAAATCTTTCTGAGCTTCTTCCAGATTTGTCCGAACTTGCAAGCGAAGCCGCAGGTAAGTGCTTAAAATCCTTGTAATCGTGATTAATCTTAGTAAAACTTTAGTAATTTATTGTGCATTTTCCATCCAAGCGCTCTAAGACAGTATGGGCAGTATTTGTTGTATATACAGTGAGAACGTTTGCGCATGTGTTGTTCCTAACGTTATATTAAAAAGGTACGCTGCTGAGACTTGAAGATACATTGGTTATCTGGAAATTGCGTGGCTATCTGGTATCATGTTGTGTATCGAATGTGAGCAGATTGCTGTGGAAAGTCTAGTTGCCATATTTGCTTATTAGAACTACGAAGACCGAGACGTGGCACTCATATACCCATTAGATAAAAATATTCACATTGTATTGAGGTCCGCTTAATTGAACAGATGCGGCATTCAGGTACTCGAGATCTCTGGTAACTTTGTAAATTTCGTTAACTGAGCATTGAGTATTGAGCATTGCATCAAATTCCAGCCAAAGTTTAAATTTCTTCAACTGAGTATTAAACTTTACATCAAACTCCTGTGAAAGTTTTACAGGCAATTTTCCGTATATTGTTGGTGGTATTGGAGAAGCAATAAGTAAGGAGAAGATCAAATATTTGTTTGCAAAGGTAAACTCACCAGAAACTGTGGGCTTTGTTAGTTTCAGAGTTATTTTTTGTTGTTGCTTTCTGTGTTATTTTTGTTGTTCGTTTTTTTTCGTTTTTGGGGGTGGAGGGTATAGCCCGGTCATACTTTTATGGCGTTAGTATTGCATTTTCGGAGATAGCAGAAGGTTATATCCTGTTATTTTACAGATCTATAAAGTGTATACAACCTCCATTTTTTACAGGTAAAGGAGGCCCCTTGTCACCAGTATCTTTATCCTGGAAACATAATTTGTGCAATATGGTGTTTTCAATAGGACTTTATACCGTTTGAACTTGCTCTAGTCATAGTTTCTTAAACTTGAAATTAAATTAATTGTTTTTGTAGAAAGCCTTTAATAAACTAAATAGAGACCTTGATCCCAATATTGTAAATGCAGGCTTTACAGACACTAAATAAGTACTAATTCATTATGAATAGAACAAGTTAATTTTAATATATATTTTAAAAGAATCAAAGGGCTATCTAAAACGAATAATCTTATTCGATAATTAATAGATGTAAGTCGTGTCTTTTAGTTAAGGTTACTTTTTTTAACACTTATTTAGACCTTCCCGTTTAAGGTACTAATGCATCTAACCTTTGGAAGACTTCTGCCCTTTTGCCCGAAGCCTCTTTTTGGGGAGAGGGTTTGGTGAGGGGTTGTTCCTTCTACTACAGCAGTTTCGATGCAGTGCTTTAACAACTTCAAGTTACCTTTACCTTCTTAAGCATTTCCCGAGACTTTCCTAATTTCATGTATTAACACGTTTAATTTTATAAGACTTCTTATACACTGTTGTCCGAAGTCTCTTATATAGGGGCTTGGGAGGGGAGTGCTCCTTCTACTGCAGCAGTTTTAATGAAGTGTTGTAATATCTTCATACTAATCATTTCTTTACTCTTTTCATGTACCATCAATGAGGTGCCTGGTGATTCCCTTGAAACGCTCATTGAACTTTTAGGTAGAAATATATTAGAATCTTTTATTTTATGGAAGTCTGTTTAACTCGTCAATGATTTTATATTTTGTTTTTATTGTCAGCCCGCTCTGTGCCTCTAGACATCGGTTTCATACTTGGTGCATCTGGTGCTAAAGCAGAGGATGACTTTAAGCTGCAGAGAAAGATTTTGCAAGCCATGCTTAATAAGTACGTGATTGGCATTGACAAGACACTGGTTGGTCTGATAAGTGATAGAAATGGTGGAACTATTGAAAGTGGCTTAAAAGATGCAACGGATAAGGCATCACTTCTGAGAGTAATCGAGCAGTTGAGAGGCAGTGGTGTCATTGATATACAACAAGCTGTAGCTTTGGCGAGGAACAAATTACTGTCTATAGCCGGTGGGGCACGTAGAGTAGCTCCCAAGTCTCTTGTTGTGTTTGTCAACCAAAATACGTCAAGCATGCAAGAAGAAGTAAGGAAATTAACAGATATGGGGATTCAAATTACGGTGATTATCACGGGGGGAGATGTCGATCCCCAAAATGTGTTGAGTAGTTTTGGTAGCAACGTCAAGGTCTTGGTTGTCAGAGATGAAAGTAATGTCAAGAGAGTGGCTAATGAAGCAGCGGCCAATACACTACCAGGTACATCTGACAAAGTTTCCTTTTTGTATTATTTTCAAAAGGTTCTTATGATTAAGTCCAGTAGTGGGTATGTTTTGCTTTCCGCCCCTAGAGACGCCTTGCCACATTTTAAACCACTTATAAAATATGTAGCTGTAACTAGGAAGGATGCTATTCCCTTATAAGTTCCCAATTGTTATCTTATTTGTCTGTGTTTACTTTTTTTCATCACGTACAAAGAGTACGACGGTATAAGAAATTTGAAATGTGAAATGTCTTTTGCAAAGGGTAATCATGTACAAAAGCGAAAAGGCACGACTTTTCTACGTGAACGTTTACATCACCTTGTGAGTTGACCTGTTGGGTACTTTGGGAATTTTTATTGACCATGTTGCATTTAGGGACAGTTTTTAGTCGGACTCGCATATTACGAACCTGCTATTCCCATACATTACAACAAATTTCTTTGAATAACTCCACAAGGGGAATTTACATGCAGAGCTATATGGGTTGCGATGATGGCATATCTTGTAACTTCATGTCTAAAAGTAGTATGTGTATTTGTTGTAAAACGAGCCTTTAAAACTTTATCAGGACTTTGTATTCTTCTGTTGCCTGGTAGGAGATGGATGCTCTGAGCGTAGACTGTGTGATTTGTTTGAAAGTACGTCAGATTTGTAAGCAGAACTAAAAAGATTGGGGTATAAAGTGCGATGTTATTTACATTAATAGGGATACACTAGTGTGTAGTTCATTTCAATTTGTGCCATAAGTTGTACTTGGGTTAATCGAAAGAGGAATGGACGGTCATATTCCATTGTCGCAGAATGTGTTATTATGGTTGCATTGTGTTTGTAAGGAAATTGCCAGAAAAGTGTGCCAGAGTGAGTGTCGGAACTGAAAGGAAAAGTAGAGATCTTTATATCGTACTCTTAAAAACTACCTCTTCTTATTAATCACGTCTATTAATAGCTCGCACTCGCTGCAAGAAAACAAGTAGACGTAACTCACTAATACGATAGAACTAACCAATAACACTTTATGCACACTGTTAATAAGCCTCCCGTCAATGGATTTAGTGTATTAAGGTGTTATACTACACATTTCACGATGAAGCAAATGTTTGGTAGTAAGAGCGTGACTAAGATCGACCTATTGATAAATCCTTGAAAATCTTAAACTTAAGATAAAATTTGAATTACCTGACGAAGCGTAGCAACTAATCATCTCCCACTTTTGGAGTTGAGTAATTGTCAACGTTAAGTTATCATATCAGCCAGACCGAAAAATTAGTAGTAAGAATTAATAAGAATATGATCGCAATGCGCATGAACAGGAAGAAAGCAACTGATTTTTGGGATGTAATTTTCAAGCTGATATGCTCGAAGTTTCAGTATTCTTCATGAAGGACAGATAGCCTAAGATGCTGTTTGTCAAAACAGCTGCACTTTTTTGCAGCTAATAATTTTCTTACCTATGAGTAAGATAATTTTATCACTATTTCTAAACCCAAAGCCTCCTCTCGTCATTTAATAATTAAAGTGTTGACTTAGTTATTTTCTTAGCTGATGAAACTTGAGCACCTTAAACGAAGTAGACTCATTCTTAGGTTAACTAGTCGTGAAAGCCACGTTAATATTCGACATCTGACCATACATGTGGAAGTATTGAGTTTTTAAGTAATGTCGAATTACGTATATAAAACTTTTCGTCAAAGGCTTTTTATAGGAAAGTTAGGTCTGAATCATTCGTCTTCGGCGAGTATATGATGTTAATGATATTGTGTCAATGAGGTCGAGTGAACCAGTAAGCGACCGTCATCGTTGTGCTCATTAACCGGGAGAAATTTAAGCGAAAGCAGCTAAATTCATGATTGATTAGCAGCTTATTTCTTGGGGAGGTTTTGGAGCCCACCCGTAAGCAGATTATTTTCACTACTTCGTGCCCTTTAATTTATGGTAACTGCAACGTTCCGACTTTTAACACGTCTGTTTCAAGAAAAGGCAGTTCTGATAAAAAAGATTTATCAGGTCATCTGGAAAATGAAGTTTTGTAATGAAAGAAGCAAACAACGCATACTGTAGCATTTAATTTTAGGGTCAAGTTAATGTGAAAATGGACGGTACATAAAATGCAAAAGGAAACAATTTAGGGCATGATAATGCACACTAGGAAATTAGCGTCACTTATGCAACATCTTCAATTGCTTCTCACTTATAAACAGTTAAAGTTTTGAAAATTTCCTACAAAAGTTTCCCGAAGCTTGTGGGGGCAGACTCTATGTAGCTAAAATAGGTACGAAGAAACTTGAAATATTTCTTAATTGCATATGTATGCGATAGGAAATGTAAAATGCAAGCTTTAGTTTTGTTTTATCTCTGCTCTCAGTCTTAAAGTAATATTCATGAGCTTATTGTTTCCACTTTCCTTCTCTAGTAATTTTGAGGGCTTGCCAGCTTGTATTTGTTTAGTACTTTTGCATTTTTGTATATCTCTCTGTTTTTTAAGGGGCTACTTTTGTTACCACGATACTTAGAATGTTTGCTTTGCTAATAGAATACTGTCAAAATTAGATTTTTCATTAAGGTCTCTCTTTTCGTATTTTATTGTGAGCATGTAAACAGCGAAGTAAACCTCTTCAACGAATCGTTTTCTATCATCACAGATCCTTGCCTGTTTGTTACATGTCAACAGTACGCCAAATGCGTAGTGAAGAAGGATCGAACCGCTGAGTGCCTTTGCCCAGTTTGTGATAGTGAGGGAAGTGCTTACAAGCCCGTATGTGGAAGTGATGGGCTTACCTACGCCAGCAAATGCAAACTCCAAGTACTGTCATGCAAAGAACGCAAGCCGATTGTAGTGGTGAAAGACACTCCATGCCGTATGTTACTCTTTTGTTTTTTGGTAGTGCAAAATTTCTTCTTTGTTATTTCAATATCATATGGGGTAAGAGTACCAAATATTGCCTCATGCAAATTTTCGTTCTCTCGTACAACGCCAGCCCTGTCCTCTTTTTTTTTTCTTTGCACGTTCTCACAAAGATTGTACTTACGCACACATTCAGTGTCACATTCAATCACACTTTTCCGTGCTCCAAGTAGAGATGGACGCTGTCATTTTTGAGCCGCCGAAATTGTTTGCTTTCGGATATTGCTTTTATACTATCCGATAATAGGGAGAGTTTCCGATCCTGTACTCACACGTTTCTTGCATTACTATGGTTGCCTTACAATAACGCTATTTTCAAGATCCGAAAGCTCATTTGTGATAACAGTCCTTACAGATTGTTTTCGTCGAGGGTCAGAGTTTTAATACGTGCATACAAAGTAACTAAAATTTGATATCAAGCATTCATAAAAACAGGCCGTGAAAGTTCACACTTTCCTACGCGGCACTTAAACTGTTTGTACGCAAAATCAGGCAGAGGCTTCCATGAGGTGTCAGAGTGACGAATAGGGAGAAAGGGCCGATGTCATACAGTTTTTTTGAAAGTATCCTATTGTGTGACACCGATGGCTATAGCCTGGTTACGATAACGTTGCTACCTTAATTCAATACGTTTAAATCTTTCCTAAAGTAACTTTTTTATACTCGCCACATTAAGTCGTCCCGACTATTTACTGGTGAAACATATAAATGTACGTAACATTTTCAATGATGCCTTTAGAAGTTCTTAATGGAGGATTTATCGCATGGCCTCTGACTACTCTTAGCTCAAAAAAAGAGAACATAGGATGTCAATGTTAAAAAATTGATCCATTCAATGTAAACTATGTACATAAATCTTTTGGCCTTTGGTTTTGCTTATTGTTTTCATGTCATGGCAAGGCCAAGGTAGGTTCTCTCGCTAGTTCCCTGGTTAAGCTAGCAGTTCGTGCGGATCTCAGATAAAAACTTTCGAGTCGAAGCTCTCATCCGGATTGTGGGACGCTGCAGACGCCATGTCGAAAAGCTCCTAAGAATGTTTACACTAGCAACGTCTTGTAAACTGTTCATATAGCCTCTTTTCCTTACCTGTGCCAATCGAAACATTGCTCTTTCCCTTTAGATTTAACATAGTAAGTTATTAGTCCATCGACAGAATCAGCAATGGTGATTGCCGTAATATTTAAAAATGTTAATGATTTCAACGAAGAGCGTAGTTTGTTAATAACTGTTTATTCTCCCCCGTCTTATGATACTTTAATGTTATCTAATATAATACTTCTTTATATTCACGCATTTCTTATTGATTGTTAGTGTGTATGAGAATAGGGCTGCAGTTCTTGGTATCGTCATTTCTTTTTACACTCTTCTATCCGATCAGGGAGGAGAAGGATACTTGATGTGATATTTGTGGTTGATGTCTCCGATGGACAAAACGCGCGAGGTTTGAAATTTACGAAGGACTTCATTAAGGCGGCGGTAGACAACTATGGTGTTCAGAAAGACTTCACTCGCGTTGGACTCTTAACATTTGCCTCCGATACTGATACTCCAGTCGAACTCCGCGATGGATACGATAAGAAAATAGTGAAAGCAGCTACAGAAAACCTGGTCAAAATTGGAGGAAAGAGATTCACAGGGAAAGCTCTACGCGATGTCATGCAAATTTTTGATGCAGATGGAAGACCTAAAGTGTCCAAAGTAACGGTGCTTTTGACCAGCGGTCCATCAGATATTGTCCAACAGGCAGGGCTTGAAGGTATCTCTGATCAGCTCAAAGGACGTGGCATTGCAACCATGGTAATATCAGTTGGGAATAGAGTGGGTGATGACGAGCTTCGTAAAATTACAAAAGATCGAAGCAAAATCAAGAAGATCGAAAATCCGGATGGATTACCAGAGCTGTTGGATGACCTTGACAAAATAACAACACCAAAGGAAGGTGCGAGGGTATATTTAATATGGAGATAGTGTTGCTGATTCTTTCTTGTTGAGTCGTATTACATTTAATTACAGTGTTCTGTAGTGCTGAGTAGCTTTAAGCGTCGTTTAATCCATCAACTCAAAGCATTGCTAGAACAGTGCCAGTATGATGCTCCCCACGATATGTAAGAGGCGGCTCCATTTGTTAATCGAGCGTGTCTTTGAGCTTGGTAGCCAAAATTGAGAGATGACTCTCTTGATTGGTAATCTGTATGTCTTTTTACTATTTATTAAAAGTACTGCCAATATCAATCCCCACTCTGATAAGGCATTTTTGATTAAGAGACCTCAGTAATACGATCCAAGTAAGCTTTTGATACCAGATAGGTTTTTCAGTTACACAATGTTGGATAGCTGTCTGGTATCAAATCAGCTCTGATAGAATGCGTTTACAGCGGACGACAAATACCGGTTAGAATTGGAGTCATATTTTGAGGTAGTTGACAATGTCTATAAATTTCCATCGTTCTATCTCCTTTTAAAGAGAAGTGAGATAAACATTAACGATGTGTTATTCGATTTCACAATATCTCATTCTGAAAGAGAGGAATCAGAGCAGGAAGTATACCGAGTAGTCTCAAGCGAAGGAGTTACACGAGACCCGAAGTGTATTGGATCGATTTGATTACCCACTTTTACCAACGGAGCCTCTGATATCAAGTGTGTACGGGATAGCTTTGGATACCGTGTAACTGAATGGCCTATCTGCTTTCAAAAAGTATCCAATACCGTGTACCTGGGGCCAGGCACTACCAATACGTTACGGGATAGCTTCTTGTTGTTGTTACACCCGACGATACCCGAGCGGACGTACAGTGTATAGTTTCTACCTTTAATGAAGCTCCCCTGCTGATATTATCGTAATTGTAGTCATGGGATGAACCCAGTTTTAAGTCTCTCGATATGATAATGATAAAGTGTTGCTGGCACATTAGATAGTTCTGCTCGAAGCAACACCATGCAATCCGAAGTGTATAGGATTCATTCCTTTGCCCAGTCAGTAGCTCAATATTTCTGTGTCTGGTAAGGATAATCGAGTATTAGATAGCATTAGTACCGTTTTACTTCGTAATGTAAAGGGAGAAAAGCCCTTTTAAGCTTGTGGTAGCTCCAGTGCCTCTCTAAATTAATAGGCTATTACAAAGGATCAAATACCCATCTTAGGGAAGAAGAATACCATATACACGAATGTTCTCTTTTTGTATCTCTCAGTGATCAAGGCTTTGCTTGATGTAATATTCGTGTTTGGAACTTCAAAGGACAATCCGCAAAGTTTCATACAGCAGCAGCAGTTCATTTTGTCACTTTTAAACAATTTTGTGATTTCAAGAAACCAAACTTTGGTCAGCAGTATGGTATATGGCAACACAACGGAAATACTCTTCAGGTTTAAGGATCTCCTATCGAAAGAAGAAGTTGCCTTTTCCATAAAGAACGCGCGTAGCCCAGCAAATGGAAATGACATAGTAAAAGCACTCAAGGTGATACGATCGACTCTTCTGATGCAAAGTCGTGGCTCAAGACCTGGAGTACCAAAGGCAGTCTTTTTATTTGTTGACGATCGTCTGAGGGGACGAGAGGATGCAATAAAACAGGAACTTGATATTCTCAAAGACTCCGGTGTAAAGATTGTTGTTGTTGCTAATGGCAACAATACTGATAGGGAACAAATCAAACAGTTACTACATGGCATTAAGATTATATTTCTTCCCGGAAAAGCGCAGGATTCTGATGTAAAAGATGCAGTGAAAGCTGCTTTGCCTGGTAAGTTATTGCAACTCCCTCAACCAATATTTTATGCCGTAATCGTTTGAGAGAATAGGAAGCTAAGTGTATGAAACTGGAGGAGTCGTCTCTAGAACAGTGGCCCATTCTTTCACCAAGGTCGCAACAAAAACATTTATTTCACATTTTAAGCTAAAGCGTGGGACGCAATGAGAGATTCTGTAACAGAACCTTTACACTTTTAATGTTCTATATTCGTTTGAAAACCTGCTATGATATATTAATATGACTTAATGTGATGATATAGCTGGTTATATACGATAACGTATCTGGTAGTAGGCTACTTCGTAAGTACGGATAGGTACCTTGAATACCCGTTGTGAAACCAGAAACTTGTACAATTACTTATCATATTATTGGCATAACTAGGAGGGGTCATAATGCCTGACAGTGAATACGAATGGATTCGAACTTTGACTGCCAAGATTAGTTGTTTTGGGGAAGTTTCCTAAGAAACTTTGGTATATATGTAAACATACGTAAATTAAACTGATAACCTATGGTTGGAAAGTGGCCAGTTAAAAATCTTTGACCCAGCTATAGCTATAGAAACAACTTAAAGACTAACAGATCACTTTTTGCTACTCCTCAGTGTTTTATTTCAGTAGAAACATGAAAACATGATTTGATCGCTACTTAGACATATGCTGCCCAAACACTAAATTATCTTTGAATCCATCTAATCACAGAGCATATGGTATGACAAGGAATGCTCTCATATTAGGGGTGGTTGTTGAATTCTTAGCTACATTGCAATGCCCTTAATTAGGAATTTCCAAATTTACGATGAAGCTCAATGAAGTAATTACAGGAATGCTTTATTTTTCCAATTTTTCGTATAGTATTCGTATGAAGAACTTAATGATTGAGAAGTTCTGTTCTTTCCTTATTCCAAGATCCATGCAGTAAGGCTAAGTGCTACTATGCACGCTGTGTATCCTTCGATGATAGAAGCAGTGCATGTGTATGCAAAGCTTGCCCTGTGATCTACCAGCCAGTTTGTGGCAGTGACCAATACACCTACGCAAGTCAGTGTCATCTTGAAGGAGAAGCCTGCCGAAGGGGAATGAAGTTGGTGACCCTAAAGAAAGGTTCTTGTGGTATGTGTCGCTGAACTTTTTTTTTAACTTGACGTTTATTAAGATGTAAAAGCGCCTTTAATTGTCATGACTGACAAAGTCAGACATAAATACTTAAAGTGTAGAAAAGATGTTATCGTTATTGTCAGCGTCATTTTGGACAAGGAGGTGGGCATAACATGTTGAAGTTAAAGGAAAAATGTTATAGGTGAGGAAGCAAAGAAGACGAGTTCCGTAATACTATGAAGACTACATTCGATACACAGTTAAGGACGTCGTTGTTGCGGCCTTTTGGCTATGACGCTAGACGCCGCTTAATGACCCACAGAAGTCTTTTCTTGCTTAGTAACCGGCGTGGCTCATCGACCGAACTTCAATAGTTGTTGCGCTAGTGTGCCAATTCAAGTGTGTGATGCCCCTGTTTATTGATTAATAAGCTGTAGCGTGTGCATTGAATTAAAAGCACAATGATTTAATTCCTTATTACACTCCAATACCGTACACACTATTTGACGGGGAAAGGTTATGTAATATGCTAAAACAAAACTGCAATGGAATTTGGCACTCGGCAGACAGCAAGGAAGAGATAATGCATTGTACACACTTATTACGCGATTTTTCTAAATCTTCCAGTGTCATACTTGAGGGAGATATTATGGCTCGGTAACCGAAAACTTTGCTTATTAACCGACATGCTTAGCGGTTGCTTTTTAAAGTAAAATTCCATTGGGGATGTTGCCTAGCTTACTAAGAGGCGTGGCGTATTAACCGTAGGCGTATTAAGCGGCTTGTACTGTAGTCACTTATGAAATGAAAAAAATTACAATGACAGTAAATCTATCGTGTGTTTTATAAGCTGCAAAATAAAAATCCGCTCTGCATTCCAATATTGAAGTAAGTATCAGTAAAAAAGTGGCTGTGTTGACCACTGGACTTGGTCCTTCATTCTGTGAACGCAGTGAGTCAGCTTAAGCTTAAACTGAAGATACTGAACTGCTTGTCCTGTCAAAAGTGTGATCAGTGATAGCTCCTACATAACATGACCTTTGTCCTAGGACTCGTAATACTCTGCAGGTATGAAACTCCACAGTAAGAATAATTCGGGATTTGGAAAGTTCAAAATGAAATGTTAACTTTTTCTTGCCCTAACTTCAAAACAAGTTTCCGTTCTGCAATAAATGTTCTTTTGTCGTGCTTTCTAACGATAATATTGTAAACTGTTTTTAACAGGACTGTCAAAGTCGTATGACATAGCTTTTGCCTTGCACGGTGGTGATGACGTGGGACCAGACACCTTCAGAAATATCTTACGATTTGTTGGCGGTGCGGCGCAACTTGTTGACAATAGCAACGGCAAAAGCAGGGTTGGATTGTACGTTTTGGCTGATGGCGTAAAAGAAATTCTTCGTGTTTCAGAAGGGATAGATTCAAATATTGTACAAACGAGGCTCATTTCCACTAAGCAGGGAAAAGGTCGAGGTAGTGTATCAGGGGGACTTGCATCTGTCGCACAAAATGTGATACTGGATACCCGTGATAGATCCGGTGCCTCGAAGAAAGTCGTGATTTTGGTTCTAAAGGGGCCAATTAGGGACAGGGAAGTGGCAAAACTAAGTGAAAATGTTAAAGAAATTGTAGCACGCGATGTTGCAGTCGAAGTTGTATATATTGGAAAAGAAGAAGACGCTTCTGCAACGAAGCAGCTTCTTGGTGATAAAGTTAGTTTGCATGTCGTTAATGGAGGTGATGAGTTGCCGAATAACCTGGGTAAACTGGAGAATTCACTAGCAAAATTAACAAGTAAGGTTTTCAAATCCTCTTCTTCATCTCCTTGTTATTCGTCTTTTCAAGTGTGTTCCGTGATCTTATTCTGAGCTTATATTTTTGCCTAACAAATTGCAACATAAAATCTCAGGCTCACGTTTTTGCTTACGATATTGCTTTTGCTGAAACAGGAGTTGACTTACCAATTATAAATTAGTTCCTGTTTCCGACAACGATTTTATAGTATGCATCACACGTCAATGAAAATAATGATCATTCTGTTGTTATGATAGATACTCACTTGATAGAATTTTTTTAATCACTGTGAGAATGATAACAGGGAGGCATTTTTACCATAGTGAGACCGATAGATTGGTCTTGTGTACCTACAATGCAGGCCATCTTTCTTTATGGAGCGCGTAGACCAGTTGCTGTTGCTGCTTCTACTTTAGCAATACTAAGGACAGGACTGTCATTTAAGGGAGCCTGGCATTTGACTTGAGGAGACATCAAAGCATATAAGGTATTTAAACCATTTCGATTCTCTGCTGTTGAGTGCTTTAGATGATCAGGTAGACGACATCAAGAGAGTAATGAGTAAAAGGAGAACTGATTTTTTAACTCCACATGAATTGTCGTTAGATTAAGTCTAGTATAACTATATGCGTGGAATTCTCTGTTCAAATACCTCCACACCCCAATCATGTTAGCATGATGTCTACTCCTTGACCATTCTACTCCCCTACTGCTTACCGTAAGGAGGGAGGTAATCATATCCACCCTATAGTAAAGAAATCTCTTTACCATTACGTTTGTTGGCGTTAACTCCATTTATTTACACGGCACCAAATTTCATGCAGACGAAGCACGAGTGACTTAAATTTCTTATTCTCTTTCCGCAGCAACGTCAATAAGGAATGACGTCATTATAGTCTTGGGTTCTTCGGATCCGGATGGTCAGCAAAAGTTCAATGAAAAGAAAACGTTTATCACGGACTTACTGAAACGTCTTGATATTTCAAAGGATGGTACTCATATCAGCGTGATTTCGCATGGAAATAAAGAATTGGCGCACTTTTCGTCCGTGTACGATCCAATTAATGCACAGACATTAGTTCGAAGACTAACGTATCCAGGTCAAGCCCTGGATGTGCAAAGAGCGCTTGCAGTTGTAAGGGAACTTATTACGAACTCAACAGTTACAGCTGATGTATCTATACCAAAGAAGCTCCTGATCTTCGTTGATAATACTACAACTGTTGATGATTCTAAGCTAGGCGTTGAAGCCAATTGGTTACACGAAAAGAACTTTAAGGTGATAGTCATTGGCCTTGGAAGAAACTTAGATCGAAAGAAACTTGGCGTCCTTACGACTACAAAGACCCAGTTGTTCTTTCCAAAGACTCTTGACGAGTTGAAATTGTTGATCAAGCCAGTAACTCAGGCAGTGAAACCAGGTAAGATTGCAAATTACATCTGATGCCAAATAGAAGAACGTTTAGAACGGCAGAGCCACTGACGATGCCAATAGGGCTACAAACTCCTTCCCGTTATGAAAATAATTTGAATTATTAAACAGTTGCAATACAGTCTAGACGAACCGCATCACTTGGTTTAAGCTTATTGGGCTATTATTGAATGAAGATGGTTCTCTGAGGTTTTGACATTTAGGGTATAGTTGTAAGGGAATCTTGTTCATTACAAGCCGTATTGTTAATTTTGGATAGTTTTCCTGTGGATCAGGATCGATTATTTTATTGATTGTTTAATACCACTGTGAGAGGGAAATACGTGCTACCTGCAGCAGTCTACCGTAGCATGAGACCGTGTATAATGGAACACTGACTAGTCGTGTTTAACATACGAAAGTGGTCCAAAGTAAAAGAAAGGACCCTCCATGTTGAGTACCATGGTATCTTTGTTATGCTTGAAACAACCAGGTTAACTAGCCAATTTGCTAAGAGAACTTGACGGCAGTATAGAAAATTGTAGGGACTGTGCGCCATTTATGATCAGGTACACTAATTAATTCGTTAATGGTTTCTGTGTTACTTAAAAACGTGGAAAACTATCACATGAGAAATTTAGAGGTGAACGTGAAGTGACATTTCCATGGGTAGTAATTTACTTCTACATTCTGCAATAAAGCAGGGTAAGAGTTATCACTGTAACTCCCAAGTTTCAGACATTTATTACTGGATAAGTACTAAGATATTTTAGTTAAACAGTTTTCTTTATCGCACTGCTCCTTTATGACCACGCTTTAACCACGTCGTTTCTCTAATTATGTCATTAGGGGTGATGACATAGCAGACATGGCAAAACTTTATTCCCTGTCCATATCCATATGCTATAGAAGCAGGATCTGTTAGCAAACTAACCCTGTACGAAAGTATGAGCCCATTGTAAGGCCCTTCTCACATTATGACATACCGTAATTCCTTTCTTATTGATGTAATGGTTCATCATCAACTCTATTACATAGAAAAAGTGCTTGCTTTTCGTTTCAGACCCATGTGGTACTTCACAATGCGCCTTCCATTCCACGTGTTTGGAACAGAAAGACGGTAGTACTGAATGTGTTTGCCCAGTTTGTCAAGATGGGTACGCACCCGTCTGTGGCAGTGATAGGAAAACTCACGCCTCGGTATGCCATCTGAAGGCAGAATCATGTCGGAAGAAAGAAAACATCGAGTTACTCAAGAGAGAACCTTGTGGTAAGTAAGGAAACTATATGGCATGGTCCTTATAAGCTTTAGTACGTGCTTCGTTAAGTCGTGGAATGTTTGGCGTTTCGGGGGAGGTTGAACTACATCCGAGATGCCTACCTGTAGCAAGTACATTTTTTATAAGCAACTCAGTTGTTTAGGTGCGAGGCCTCAATTTGGTCCAAAATCTAAGCAACAAGCTAAGCAAGTGGAGGCCTCA
>JAAAKM020000898.1:0-15562 GCA_010016025.2 Alatinidae sp. Z8VKAUB7J3 | reverse complement strand
CCCATAGGTTATTAAGCAGTAACATGAAAAGTTATTAATATACAATATTTAATAATAAAATATATGCTTAACAATAAAAAACTAAAAAATAATGCTAAATAGAAGGGCGTTAGGATGCTAATTGGAAGGAAGCAGACATAATTTGGACTCTCTTTTATGATTTTTGTTTCTGTTTTACACTACACAAGTTCTAACGTTAGCTGTGGAGTTAAAGTTTTCTTTTTTTGCAATTTTTTCCCTTTATATTAAAATATACTGAGACAAAATTCATAAAGTCATAGGTCTAAATTCCACTGGTGAAATATTTTCTTACTTTTTTATCGCCTTTTCAACACTGATTTATGAATATAAGTTAAATTTACTATAGATCTAGAAGTATCGGTATTTAAATCTCCATATAGAGACAGGAATTGATGATAGATGTATATATGCTTAAAACTCCCTTATTTGTCGTCCCCCCTCCCCCTTCAGTGGTAGATATTGTTTCAATCTCCTCTCTTTCTACGTAGAGCAATTTTGGGCTTTCTACCAACATATCTTCCCTGTGAAAATACCTTCGTGACATTGTGAACTATTTATGAAGATCTGAATCTGACCCTCCGACCTTGCTCGTATAATGTATGTACCCCCATTGATGTATACCGTAATATACACTGCAAGCTTTTATAACTCATTCACTTGCTTTCTTTAAATCAACATCATCTATTCATCAGTACACTCATTCCTACATCACTGTCATGATATACATAATGCATAACATCATGACTGTCGATATTTGTGTATATTTAAATTCGCACTTATGTGAATTTCACTGATCATCTTATCCTCACAGACATCTAGCCTCTTCAGCTGTTGTGGTCTGCTAAATAAACGTCTCTGTTTGCCCCTCGTCTTCTTTAAACTTCGAAATCAAAAGGTGACAGGTACGCCTAGCTAGGGATTAATCACTACGTTGTGTGTTTTCGCGAGCCTGTCGCATGAATAACTGCAAAGGCATTAAACTGTCCTGTGTTGGTATTTTCTTCAGATCTCCTCTTGCCATCCCACTCTACCTGTGGCACTCAACTTGATATCTGAACTCTAGAATCAATGCACTGTTTATTCATACTCTATTTCTATTCAGAGTTTATACTCAAGACAGATCGAGATATTCTTGACTCGTGGAGTGATATCCGTTTAATGTATTTTCCTACGATCGACTTAAGAAAAAGGAATAGGCTGCCTTTCACTTTAAAATGTTTTTTTCTCGATCACGAAGCAAGAAGCCACATCCTTCCTCAGACAATATTTTGCATCTGGTTTGTTTGTTGTTATTTACAGGTGGATACAGGAGCAAACCTAGTATTTTACATATTCATTCTATCAAGACACCGGTAATATCAAAATATGCCACTATATGCAGTTCCTTCTTATGCACTTTCGTACTCCGGACGGTTTAAAGCGACCAGTGTGTGGCGAAACCCGGAAGTCGATTACTTCAACACAAAACCATTAAACTTTCTTCTCACAAATTCTTAAACTGTTAAAGTCTATACTAGAGATACCAGCTTTCATGACGGGTTTTTTTCTTTTTAATAATCACCTTTAAATCAGGCGAGAAAGCATACGATGTAGGAAGAGGGTACATGCGTAATAGAGTAGCTCAGTTCATATGATTTGCTAAAAATCACGAAGTGAAATTTTGAAAGCCTGAATGATGTTATTCTATTTGAAACTTAATTTGAAGTGTTTTAAGAAAGTAGGAATACAGGTAAATAAGCGAAGAAAAGCAGCAATATACTAAAGGGAGTCAACACTTACAAAGCATATTTTTCATATACTTCCTTAATCTATTCCCTTAGAGGTAAGAGCGAATAGCCTTACGAATGAGAAAATTTAAGCACTCACAAATAAATATTTCAACTGTGGTTTTATGATAAAGGACTACCAGGTCAGCTACCCTTAATATTCGACATGTTTATCTAACTTGTTATATAGCAAGGCAGAAAATAGAATAAGGAATAAAAATACAATAATGTTCTTTAATGTTTCCAGGTACGTTTGGAAATCTTATTCTGTGAATTTATGTTTTTGGCGTACGTAGCTCCATTTTCAGCTTGAAATGAAGAGACTTTCTCGTAAAGGTAGCTGGTCTCTAATTTAAAGCCAAATCGACTAGACTCAAGTGATAAAAACAATGCCTAGGCTGCAGTAGGCTGTTAGACAAAATGCAAAAAGTGACAAAAAGCATGAGTTTCCTTGTGTCAACGATTGCAGTTTTTTAACAGCCTGTTTTAGGAAATCTTCAAAAGAGACTGTGCTATTGAGTCAAAAATGATAACGTTTTCTTAAAGAATAAGATTATGTTCCGATGATACATGTAGCTTATCAGTCGTCGATCGAAAATAGAGGATTTCTATCTCCTTTAAAGCTTTGAAAAACAAGATACCAGCCCTTCTGTTTATTGGCTGACATTTACAGTTGTTGATCCAGCAATATCTTAATAAATGTATCTGTGAGTTGTATATTTTTAGGGACCTAGTGGCAGCGAGATGCAAATGGGCATCCATGGGTATTAATTGGTGATAATGCATAATACTTAAGAAGATGGTTCAAGTCCCAGTTAATGTTCTAAAGGTTCGTAAAATCAATATCATCAGGTTGGTCAGAGGTTCGAGTCCCGGCAGTGACATAATTGATATTTCTGTGGCATGTATTCAAAGCTAAAATCAATATCCTAATCAAGAGGAAATATAAACGCTATATTCAAGAAATAAAGAGGAAATGGTTTACCAGACCAATTTTCGTACTTTTATAACAATAGTGAAGACAAAGTCGATGGTCAGAAAAAGTTGGTCATCCTTCGGCATGCAAGGCCTTGCTTTATACAACGTACGACTCACTAATGATTACTATATATACCAGAGGTATTAGGACATCATGAAAATGGCCATGATTTTTAGGAATTACATGCATCTAAATAATATATACTAAAAACGAGAACAGATGCATTTTTCATGTTTTTGGAAAAGAAATGTAGGCCGTCTTACACAATTAAATTTCTTGTAAGAAATTACTACTGTAACTATGCAACTGTAAATTACTAATTCACCACACTGAATTACAAATATTTGAATTTACAATCTGTTTATATAGATTTGTGTGTTTAAATTATCCACCTAACAACCTAAGTAGGGTGGGATTAAATTGCTTTGCTGCCCTCATTTATTCTCAATTTCAGAAAACATTGTATCTCTTCTTTACATTTTCATATTTCACACTTACTAATATACGTTTTCTGTATCTGATTTAAGGTCCTAAGTAGTAGATATGAATCTCCTCTTTACTTTTGGTAATTTGTCCCGCTTTGTAGCAATCTTATGACACAGCTTCTACATAATTCCATCTTCTCATTATGTAGGTTTGGCGGGGCCTCACATTTCAAGCAAAAGCCAACGCCAAGCTACGACAATAAATAGTACCCGAATTTTATCAGACAGGCAGAGATCATTCGAATGGAAACGAATGACAAATTTAACGTAGCCAGCAAGAGGCAAGCACAACTAAAAAGGGATACCTAATTGGAATCCGTCGCGGCAAAGCATCAGAAGCAGTGACCACTAAGAAAAAAAGAGATGGAGGCCACGATGATTAAAT
The DNA here is from genome assembly GCA_010016025.2 of Alatinidae sp. Z8VKAUB7J3. NCBI lineage: Eukaryota > Metazoa > Cnidaria > Cubozoa > Carybdeida > Alatinidae > Alatinidae sp. Z8VKAUB7J3. The sequence continues at coordinate 11,926 of JAAAKM020000898.1, read as the reverse complement.
TTGTTCCATCTGAGCTTTTCGTTTCACTGCTTGGCTCTGTTTTTAAGAACGTTCTCAAACTATTATGTAGAAGCCAAAATAGTCATAACTTTCAATGAACCATTTCAAAATATCTTTGAATTTTAAAATCAGTGGGATGTTCACGCGAAGTTATTGTTTCAGGAGGTGATCACGACTTAACCAGTGTCTCTGAGATTATATATCCAAGGAGTATATTATTTGCAATCTTTTGTAGGTAGATTTCTAGGTGTAGACGAAAAGAAATTGAAGGAAAGCCTAAGAATAAATAATCAATCGGAAAGTGTTACTTAGATAGATTTGGGAAGCACAGCCTATGAAGATATGATGCTTCAGTCAAGTGCGATCTCTTGAACATGCGGTAAAACTGTGCTTTAAGAGTTCTCTCTTAGTAACGAATATCTTCACATCTATGTGTATTAACGATGGCTTGGTTAACCAGACTCTCAAGGAGTTAACCCATAATCTCTCAAATCATAAACGGATGATATTAAAACTAAGTGGTTAGAAAAGTTGTTACAGAACCAAACAAACGATACATAACGGTTGTATTCCCATCACTTTTAAGGCAAAAGCTGTAATAGTTTGAATTTATATAATACTTGTCAATAAACTGCAACGATACTCCACTCACCTTAGGCTCTTTGGGCAGTCCTGACACGAAATAGTGACAGTAAAATTGGTGCTGACTTAGCGAGGGTTAGAATTTAGAAGCGTCATGATGATCTCTCCCAGACTTAGCCTTGTTGACACAAATTGCCCAGTTATTATATGGTTGTATAATGCACTAAAGGTATCGTACCTATTTCTCTCTGATAAATCGATGCTTTTGCTTAGATGTATAAATTTAATCCTTAGGCTCTCGTGAGGAACTTAAACACTGCTTTCTACTTGTAGAGCGAGAAGCCGTGACGCCTGAGATAAACTGCTCTCGATTTGAGTTAGAGCAAGCCATACATTTTAGTAATCGGGGATTCTTTTCCTTCCTAAGCACAGGCGATGTCCAAGCGATTTTTTCAATAGACGAATTATTCCGTAGACAAGAGAATCACTGAACAAGGGCAGAACAAATGGAACGACCTAAGACTTGTGAATCAGAGACAGCAGTCAAACTGTGTCCTTCAAAGTAACGACAAGTCTGTATTCTTTCCGAAGTATAACGCAGAAGAATAAAGTGTGTTCACTTGCAAATAAGAAAAAGCAGCGTTCTTCATGCGCACGGTTGGCTTTTCAAACTCAAAGGCATCAACACTAGACATCCTCTGATTTGAGGTCATAGCAAACAGTAAGAGGAGCGTAGTGTTACGGGTTTGGTCGTTTGCTGTGTTTGTTTTTTCCCTCAGTTTTCGAGTTTGAATACCAATTCGCCTACCAGGACCATAAGCTGAAATATAAACATTAGATTTTACGTAATTCTTTCTACTTTCAGAGACTGTCGATAATCTAAGATATATGTCATTGGGATCCCCAAAAACAGAAGTCAATCGTCATAGTCCGAAATAGTGCACTGAGAACGAGGCTATAAGACTATGGCAGTTTGAAGACCATGGTCATTTGTCGTCTCTTTGACTGAAAGTTCGCATGTAAGAACCAAAGGTTGATACATGTTGGATTTTTACGGGTTACAGAGTTGACATTTTTGAAATTATGATTTCTAACATCTCAAGAAGACAATAATCAGCCGAGTATTTTATCCCACATTGTCCCAGGGTCATCTCCAAGTAACATGGAGAACAGGAAAATTGTGAAGTTAAGGCATAGAGTAAAAAAAGAAAAACGAGGACCGTAAGTGATGATGATTAGTGCTACTCTTCATAAAATTGTAAAATGTTTATCAAACGAGAAAAGCGTCAGCTGAGGTGTGTTTGGTTTGGAGAAAGTATTGCAAACAACAAATATGTATACACATCATAATTTTAGTGAAGGGCCAATTAAAAATGGTTTGATTTTAACGTTAAACAATGGTATGTCTGTCATCAGATGAGTAAATTGAATCGGAAATAATTGCTATGCCCACAGCATACGTCAGCCTATTGAGTTAATAATATGAGGCAACCTGCCAAGAAGAAATTAGCATAATGACAAATAATAATAATAATAATAATTTGAAACTCAAGGCCTTTATTGCTAATCTTCATGATACACTAACATTTCCTGTTGTTTTCTCCTGGCATGGTAATAATGATAAGAATAATAATAATAATAATAATTTTTAAAAATTAAAATTTTGGTTTCTAACGTTTATCAATCAAATGAAGTTGAGCACCAATTCTAAGCATATTTGACTAAAAAAAAGAACTCTAGTTCGAAACAGGAAAAACCCGTTAATTTCCGTTAAATCACACTTTCCTTTTCAATTTCTCTTCCTTATAAAAAGGCAATAATTATAATAGTAATAATAATAATAATAAGTTACAACTGGCGATCTTCGATACGTCCAATCTCCTTATTGCTCATTCTACTATATTTAAACTAAGAAGAGTTCATGTTATCATGCAAAACGCAGCCATGTTAACACCTTTAGGAAGATGAAGTTATTGGTACGACAGAATAAGCTTGAATGACGTAAAATTGTTTGTTACGTCAAGCAATTATAAAACAGACGATTCTAGTAAATTTATTTGTAGTTTATATTCATATCTTGTCAACTATAAAACGTGCAGCATTAAGCAACATTTCTTTTACCTAGTTACTTTCACCAGCCATTCTCTTACGGGAGTTTTTATGCGATAGTTAGTATGCAACTGTCCGCAAAATACTACACCTATTATGATACGGCATATTTTGCCATGGGTTACCCAGTCTACGCGTCAGCATCATCCTTAAATCAGCATCTCCTTTGTCTCCCGTTTATAAATAAAGTTTTCGTCAATGCCTAAGCAAGACGATTTTATCTTGATTATACTAAAATGTCAACACTATGATTAATAAAGAACACGAAAAGCTAGTGATAATTTCCATTGGGTCTCTAGTATTTACCAGGCTACTGCAATAAGTATCGACTCTCATACGATCTCCACGATCTTCAGTATGCTTCGGGAAAATCCCGCTGACAAAACACTTTAAATAAATTTGAAGTGTATTAGTCAGCAGAACCGCCAGAAGGATACATAAATACGTATATCCTGACATCTAATGTAGGCCTAGTAGATACTTAACACAAATCGATCGTTTAAAAGGAGGCTTTAGCCTGAAATGAAGCAGAGACTGGAGAAAAGCGTCCAAAAGTTATCCCTAAGACCTAAATCGCGATAATTGACTCGCAAATAAGACCTGGAAATGTCTGGGAGATATTGTAAAGTGTTCATATGATAATAATTTCTTCTTGGCATTTCTCTGTAGTATCTTGTTGGCCGTTACGTGCCTTGATGTCAACATCAGTCAATGTTAGGATGCTTACAACTGCCGTCAAACCTCGCAGGTAATTTCCATACGATGGTCCCTGTTGCTAGGGTTGGTATTACTAATTAAATTCAATTTAAAGCAATCAAAGCAGGCCTTAGCATTAAAAACATCATGTAAGATAGAAATTTTGGGTGCTTGTTGGTCTAAATCCCTCTTTGACTCAAACATCACTATCGTATATTGACATGGCACTGAGTGACATCTAAAAAAAATAGAGTAACTTACCCATTTCACTGGTACTCTGATACTCCCCGAGAAACTCGTCTCACAAACACCGGATTTCACTGTCTAACTTGTTTAGGAATTGCGTTCTTCAGTGTTATCCTTGCTTTGTTTTTGACACAAGTCGAAGTCGAGGTCTTGAAGTCTAAATCCCAGGACAAGAACGGGATATAATGACAAGAATTCTTCTCAGTGAATAAGAAAAACATAGCTGATATTATTCTCATTATATCTTATCACCAAATTGTGAAGTCTAAGCAGTGATCTCGGGTGGGATTTACTCTGATGTGCCGCTTCTGTACAGATGATCTAATTACAAGAATGCATGTATTGATAGCAGCAATTACGGTGGAATTATCGCACATGAAACAAGCCATAATCTTATCAACCAGCTAAGCTTTGGAGTGTTTACAGGACTTAAAACACTGTAATGCAATTAATTAGTAGATAGAAGAGTCAGGAGACGAAGTTAGTTTGCGATTCATAAGCCAGCGTCTGGTAGAAGCCAGCGGTATCCTTTCTTGGTGTCACTTGGCCTACAAAGGTTAACAAATCCACGAATACTAACTCTACGTTAAAGGTCATTAATATAGATGCGTAGGTTAAGGGAGAGAAAGCAAATTAATGCCCGTAGAAGGTAGGAATCCGATGTAGGATTCATGACGTAGTTATGATGCTCTACAGCATGCATACAATAATAAGCCGACTTACAAATAACTTCATTAAATCATAAATCGGTCTATTTGTCACTTAGTTACACCATGGCCTCTCTATAGAAAGACTATGGTTACACAGATGCTGTAAGAATGCATTGGGTCACTGAGTCCGGTAACAATGTGTCTCATGAAAACTGCTCTTCTGATCCAAAGCTATCTTAAACCAATTCTACAGAATTGCTAAAATCCACTCACTGAAACGTAAGCCATCGATAAATATGGTATTATCGTACGAGTGCCAATTTTCTGGAAGAAGGGAGAGGAATTTTATAGCATACGACTCAAACTCTAAATATTTAATATAAAATTAAGCATACAACAAGTTGTAAAATACAGACAAGTGCTAATTCATTAAACGAAATATAGAATAAACAAAAATTCTGTTGAAAATACACTTTATTTGAGCTAAATGCTGCTGCTGCTGATTATTATTATTATTATGATGATAATGATGATGATGATGACGATAATGATGATGATGACGATAATGATGATGGTAATGATGATTATGATGACGATTTTGATGATGATTTTGATGACGAGTCGCATGATTATGATGATAACTATGATGACAATGATGATGATAATGATGATCATGATGATCATGATGATCATGATGATAATGATGATGTTGATGATCATGATGATGATGATGATGATCATGATGATGAGAATGAGAATGATGATGATGATGATCATGATGATCATGATGACTGTAAACATCACGATGATTTTAAACACTTTGTAACAATCTACGAATCAAAGCTCCTGGTAATGATGATATTGAAATGTGTAAAAGAAATCACTTGCCAAATCTCTTTCCTTACTTTCTTATGAACTATGAGAAGCTTGCAATAACAAATGACTGACAAAGGTATATCCTGTACCAATGCTAAACGTCTAAGTATAAACGCTTGCTAAAACAAAATAGCATGGATTAAATTGGAATAACATCTACCCATAAAAAGACAAGATATAAAAACAATTACTGGCAGAATTAAACTATGAATTGGTCATACTTTTAGACAGAACAATTAGTTAAGATTGGCCTTGGGAGGCGAAATGCATGAGACAAGAGAACGAAATAGCAATCCTAGATTCCGCCTCAAAGGATGTTGACTTGAAACACGCAGCTAAGAGCAGCCTTATCTTATTTAGGACTTGCCTCAGGGCAACACATCCACAAAGACAAACTACCTAGCGAGACACTGGCACTATGTTCATTACAATACAACTCAATAAACAGTTATTCTTTCAGTATATTTTAAATACATGGCAAAAGCATCCAGATTCAAGAGTCTTCATGAAGCAAGAATAGACAATGCCCCTAATTCAAAGACCGAGCACAAGTATCATGGATGAACCAGTTGGTAAAAACTTGAAAGAGATTCCTCAAACAAAGAACCTAACGGACTACTTAAATTGTTTATGGTCTGTTCATCCTGACCGTTTCTGCATAAGGCATTTGCAGTCCTGGTATTGGTTATGATAATCATTTATTACTCGATTTATTAGACGTTGTACGCACTTAGAATGGGATATTCCTATCAAATGCACGAGGTTTGATGAGTGCAAAATACCAATTAAGAGATACAAGCTTACCAATCCAAGCTTTCCTAATTTCAAACCAACAAGCTGATGAAGGCCAAAGTACAGGCACTACCTACTCTTTCCAACAACATGCACTATTCTAAGTAATAGGCCGTCTAGACTATATAATATGAATGTAATTTGAAGTTATTTTATCTGATTACCTGGCGTATATAATTAATTTAGGTGTTTAGTTTCCAAGAGACTAGAAAATTTGCAAGGATTAGGATCTACTGACGATGTACGGAATGCATCACATTCAAAAGAGCTTGACAAAACTGTTGGAAGGTGTCACTTTAAACTCGAAATTAAATATCGCAAGCATCAAAGGACATTGTGTAGAATTGTTAAAGTTGAAAAGATTTACCTCAAGTTTAAAAGGTGTGTTAGATAGGGCTGTCTTACTAGTTACACATTGTCAAATATTGTTAACACAGCAACTGGAATTTGGACACTTTTGGTTGAGTCCGTTTCTTTATCTGCATGTTTATCTGTCAAGGTGAACAGGAGTTGTTTCTCCTAAGTTGTGAGATTACTTCTTTGATCTTCTTGTTTGACAGAATCATGATGTTTGAGTCAGAAATGTTATGTATGCAAACAGAACCCAAAAAAATCTTATCACATTAATAATAAAGACATGCAAGAAGCGCGTGGACAGTTGACATTTTGATTCTGTATTCTTTGAGCTAAAGAGCTGGCTTTCATGCGCTAACGGTTCAAATGCTCCAAGCATCTTTGTAAATACGAGTTTTGGACTTACTAAAATAACATCTGGCTCTTAGCAAGAGATTATGTCAACAAGATAACAAGCTAATTCTAAAATAATGAAAAATAAACGAATCTTTATTGCTTAGCAGCAAACTGGATTACCAAAGGGAATGGACACATGGTGACAGTCTGTGGAGCTATCTCTAGTTTCAAGAACCAAGAAGACACCCACGCAATAAAACTCTTAAAATTTACAAACTTTTATAATGGATACCAAATAAAAATATCCTTAAATTGTATTTTCGACTGAATAAGTTATATTTAAGTTTACTTAAAATCCAATAAATATAATAACAGAATGTAACAACACGGCATGGAGCTTCACACATAATTTTGATAACTGTCGGGTTTTTTTCGGTTTCCCAAGCAATAACCTTTGCTCTAATACTAACTACCAATCAAATACTGATACACAAGCACTAATCACTACATTTCTTACAGATCTATCAACTATTACCATGTAATGAAGTGTTCTGTGATTGGTTTGTTTTAAGTATGAAGTCATTAGTTATATAAGACGACTCAGGTAGTGATTGAGGAACTGCGAGATTGATAACAATTCCTATACGTAAGATAACAGAACAGATTCATGTTTGCTTTTTTGAAGTGCCTAAGTCAAGACAAGATAGCTACATTGTAATAAGGCATAAAATCTTAACATTGTTCTAAACAAATATATTATGATTTTTTCTTTGTTTAACAAATGTCCCAATCGTTCGGATGAGTGATTAGAGGTGGACAGGTTAGATGACGTAACGTCTTTGCTAAGCATTAAAGTTCCTCGACAATGCATTCACAAAGCCAGAAATTGAATGACATCAAAGGTTGTTACTAACTTAGAAAGTCTGTCTGCGTTTACAAGTGCACGTAGTGTACTACAGTTTGTGCAACGTACAGATAGAATCGCCATCTTTTATTTGAAAGGAGCCATAACTTGCTCTGACATTGATAATCCTGCAAATATCCAATTAAGGACAAAAAGACGTTAGTTCACACAGAGAGGTCAATGGTACAATGGTCTGTAGATGATACACCATTCCATATATGAAAAATTCAATTTAAGAATACAACGGTATAAAGGTAATATAAGACATGAAATGTTTGAGCACCAATAGGTGCACGGTGTGTTGTTTCAAGTGCCTTGTAGACGGCAAACGTGACATTGAGGTAATAATAAGGTATGAAATACTGTATTTTAAAGAATCTAGGGTACAACTACTTTTGCTCTTTGCTACATGCAAATGAAACGATACAACGTTCTTGCATTTGTTTGGTTGTTTGATGATGTTAATCAAATCAGATGCAAAGCACATTTGCACTTAGAGAAAATTTGATAAAAAGAAAAACCAAAAAATGCAAAGCAAATCAGTCTTCCAAATAAGTGCTGATACAATTTACATTAAATATGCTATTTATGATTATGCCAATGTACTCCGTCTCTTTAGTTTTATATTGTGAACAGGACCGAGTCAGATAATATTATGGTGAAAAGAGCACCAGCAAACTATGTGTAAAACTCCAAGAAGGAAACTACAATTAGACAACGTTTTGTCTACTTAAGGGACAGCAATGATAAACACTGTAACATTCAGTGTATATAGATCTGATGAAGTCTTGCAGACAAAATGATGTCAAGGTGTAGTTACCTTCTTGGCGTTTTACACATGTCAGTTGTTATTGTACATTCTATCAATGATTTCATTGTTTATTTTTTGTTTGATAAAATACTTTGAGACGATCGATGCTGAATAGAGTCAAAGCCTCGTAAAAAATCTTTCAAATAACCTGTTGATACTTTTACAATAGGTTACGGGCCCAGAACACTTTTACAGCGTCTTTATGATAGCCATATGCAAATGAGATGTAAATGTCCCTCTTGTATTTGCCAGTGGCCAATTAAAAGACAAAATGAACCAGTTAACAAGCCCTAATTGCATTTGGGGACACTATTCACATAATTGTGAAATATAGATAGTATATAAATGGAATTCCTTGTTTTCACAAAAAGGACTTGTAAAATCTGCGAATATATTCAATATGAATCTAAAAGCGTGAGGGCACTAAATTTTTACGTGTTGCAACAACTAATTTGAATACTAGCTAAAGATGATCTAACATGGACGGTACTTAAGAGTGTATTTGGTGAATTTAACAAGAAAGATACGGGTAGCACTTGTTAAATCTAAGAAACATTGATTCGTGCACAGAAACGAATTACATCAAAAACCTTCTTGTAGGACAAGTTTCTTTACGTTTCAGAGTACAAAACGTCAGTATTTAAGTTGGAATGTAAACGGTAAAGCCTGATACCCATCAAGCTAGACTTTGAGAAGAGCCAATGTGAATTTGGTGCAAAAAGTGATACTGTGTTTGATGCTAGTACAAAACATTTCTTAATAAGATGTCCATCCTTATGATTGCCTGCTATAGAGAGGTTACTATGTACCATATACATTTTAGATGGCTTTGAAGGATATCTCGCTTTGCGTGCCTTGACTAACTTACAAAGATAAACGGTTACCTTAAGGAATGTTCTGGCTGTGTGTGACAAAGAGCAAAGAAATTAATACTGCATGGGAGACTTGAAAGGGTGCCAGATTTGGAATTCTAACGATTATTACATACAAGGACAAATCTTAGAATTTGAAATGATGGTTGTTTTCAATGTTGCGTTGGAGCGGTTTCTTCAAAATTGACATGTCAGACTATGAAGTCCTTGTCATAACTGAATGCATTGGTAAAAGGCAGTGATCATAGAAACATCCGAACATAACTTGAGAAAATGCTTAAAGCCTGGAAGCCAAAGAATGTGTGTGGAGCTATAGTTATAATGTAAGAAGGAAAAGCGCACATTGCTTGTCCTTGGTTTGTCGTACAATAGTTTACAATACTCTTCACTGTCCTCTGAAGGACGCTCTTTCGTACTTGGAAAGCAATCTTTACTTGTTATAAGTAAAGGGCCAAAAAGAACCATTCTTGTGTAGTATCATAACAACGTCTTCAATTCAAGTCTCGTAATCACCTGATGTAGATGTTTTAAATAAACCGGGACGTTGGCATAACGGTGTTTTCTTTGTTGGCATTTAGGTAAAAGTTTGACAGTGTGGTATTCAATGTAAAATTTCTAGCCCTATCTTGTATGATCATGCCTTCTACAAAGGGATGTCGTAACCAGCTCTGGATACTGAAGGTCATCATCATGTTCTAACGGTAAGTTAGTATTTACGATCTACCATGGCATCCCTACAGAACCCTCTTTAGTCATCGCAGCATTCAGTAGCCCTGAAAAGGTTTGTAATATTCAATCCAATGAGCTAGCTCAGGTTGTTCAAAATTCGGGTAAGGCCGTCTTGCCTTCTCCTTCCGTAGGCAATCCCTAGGATAATATCGCATCCTAGCCATTACTTCTTTCTACATGTCTGACAAGTAAGGCCTTTCCATTCAAAGAAACCAATTCCTTATTCTATTGTAAGGTTCTTATGTACAAAACCATATAAAGATACTCAAATCCATGAAGTTCTCGTGACTTTTTATTTTGTTTTTTGGAATTTTGTTATCGTGGGTGCAGTATTAAAACATGCCATCGAATGTATTACGTTCTATGTTGTAGAAGACAGAGAGAGATCTTCAAAGTGCTTTGAGATTTCTAATCTTTTAGAGTTTTGTGAACAAGGTTGCGCAAACTTGTCAAGGCATGTATGAACATCACACCCTATCATTTCAAATACATGGCTAAACCCTAAGGTAGAAAGGCCTTGGTTACACGGTGGGAACGATATGCTCAGCACATTATTTTCAACGAGATGCTGATAATGTTCTATAAGTTAAAATTTATCAATTACAAAATTATTATCATTATTATTATTATTTGTTTGTTTTATTGTTATTATTATTTTTATTATTATCATTATTGTTATTTCCACTTCTATTAATCTCACTGTCCCCATTATGCAGGGTGAAAACAGTGAGAATGTAAACGTTAGTACTGAAACTGTAAATTTACAGAACAATGGCAATGAAGTTATTATTTTGACAGTGTTATTGTACTGTTAACTATTTGTGAACTAGTCGTTTTGTATTTTAATCAGTCATACATGCCTAATAGTTGTGAGTGTTTGACTGTATCTCGTTGATATATGTTGAAAAATAAATTTCGAGTTAAAAAAAAAAAAAAAAAATTAACAATCTTTAAACAGGGTGCCCACATCACTCAGTGGTGGTTTTCAGTCAGGCCCTGTAAAATGATTCCCTACATCAAATAAACTTGTAAGTTTATTTAATCTATCAAAAATCTTAAGTAGATAATATTTAATAACGGAATCATTAGTGAAATGCCATTGACAGGTTTCGTTGCACCCTCATCAGAATGGCTCGTGCAAAGAACAAGTTGTTCAAACGTTTAAGCATCATTTATGATAACTCAAAAACAAAGAAAAGGATCAAAGCAAAAAGTTGTCGACCGCTGATTGGACAATCGTAAAGACCTGTCAACAATTTGAAGGCGGTTTTCATCAAAACCCGGGATCCTTTACTTTGCCGACAAAAAGAGTTCGTGTTTTCTTTAAAATTGTTCTAACAATTTTGGCGCCTCCAAACCGTAGGCAGGTCTTTACGATTGTCCAATCAGCGGTCGACAACTTTTTGCTTTGATCCTTTTCTTTGTTTGCGAGTTGTCATAAATGATGCTTGAATGTTTGAACAACTCGTTCTTTACACGAGCCATTCTGATGAGGGTGCAACGAAACCGGTCAATGGCATTTCACTAATGATTCCGCTATTAAAAAATTTTAGCATATCTCGGGTAATATCTCAAAACGTATAGACATTTGTGCAGCCACATTTTGAAAACACTGTATTAAGCATTTAGTTACGACCATGTCACCAAGGTAGTTACAGCCTAACGAGCATTTAGGTTTAGTCGAGCATTCAGAATCGAAAGGCATTTTGTCCAGTTTCCAGGTCTTGTAAATTGGTTTCAACATTTGGTTAGATGTTTGCAAATCCATTATGTGTATCACGCTGGTAACCAATTTTACCCAAGGTACTGTAGCATTCTCGAATGTTGCTTCGAATGATGTTAAGCAAAACTTACAATAAATTCCACTTGCAATCAACCGAGCATCATTCATCGATCAATTAGAAGTGTCTGTACAGGAAGTTGCAAATTTGTATCGCTCAATTGTATATTACCATCCCACTCATTCGGC
>JAAAKM020000895.1:4560-15570 GCA_010016025.2 Alatinidae sp. Z8VKAUB7J3 | reverse complement strand
AAAATAACAACCAACCCCAACAAACAACAACAAACAAACAAATCGCTGAATATTGAAATATATTCAAGTGAAAAGGGTGGAAATTGCGCTAAAACTTTCTCTTGGAATGTTTTTCTGAGTAATTATACCTTGTTTAGCTATTTACCTTGGCAACATATAGCCGACGTTAAGCTTGATTTTTTGGCCAGCCTGTTGGAATTCGCTGATTACTGACGAAAATTCCGAAGGATGCTACGAACAATGAGTAAGTTATTGAACATTCTCCATCGTCGAAGTTTGTCTAACGGACCATCTAGAGATTGAAATTGAATAATGAAAGCAATCAATCAAACAAACAACAACATCATTAAGAACTATTCCAATTCATATTTGGCAAAAGGATGCAATCAGTGACCTAGCAAACGGGGCCTTCACCATCTGTCATTCCATTGAAATAGTGGTGATAGCAACTCTTCAATAATTCAGTATTTTGCTGATAGAATCTTTTAGCAGTCAACGTAAGCCCTTCAATAATAAGACTTATGGCTAACCATATACTCGTATAATGGTATTTACTAACCAGCGAGAGATTGAAGCAATAAAGGAAGAGCAAATCTTTAATCTGTTTGTGTACATCAAAGTGTAGTTGGTTAAATTAAGGGAAAGCAGTAAGGTAGTGTTTACCAGATGAGTATCATGGATAGATTTACAGGGATTGACAACGAAGTATTCAGTGTTAATGCTGAAGACAAAACTGCAGTAAGTGTTTTGCAAATCATCGATGTTTATTGCGCAAAACTGATGCCATTTAATGCCCCTTTTATTAATCGTCTTATGAGTGAAGTCCATGTTTTCTATTGGGTTTTTGTAAAGGAGCCAAATAGCTGTCACGACTAATTACATAATACACCTCTCACTCATAGAATTGAAAACAACATTTTTAGTTTCAATGATAGCAACAAAATATAGTAGTGTATTTACACCAAACGTTGCATGGTCATCGTCGAAAACAATTTATGTGTAATATTTCCTACCCGTAATATTCACATGTTTCACTTCTGTGATGCTACGTCAGTGTTAAAAGCATTGTAAAATTGAAACGAATTTTATGCAGACTTAGATCTCTTCTGGAAATATGTGTTCTGTACAATTTTACTTGAATTCTATTCGTAAGAATTGGTAGATAAATCTCCAAGAAACAGTAATCCCCTCTTCGATATGTCTTGCTGACATAAGCAATATTTCAAAGACACAAGGACGATGTCTTAATGACAGTAGACGGTTCACTACAACAGGTATCAGTCCATTCGATGACCCCCAATAATAGGATAAAGAACTGAAGCTCGTTTATAATTAGGATCAATTATTTGCAGATTTTGATGGCTGAGGCTGATCTCAAAGTATTTTAATCAACCCAAATCCTACCTATTCCCTACCTATAACCCCAAACCCACCACAAACCCAAACTCAAATCCTAATGTTAACGCGATTCCAAACCAAGAAGGCAAGCCTGGTCGCAAAAATACCTCGATCATCCAAATGCACCCCTCACCATATTTTATTCCCTGCGACGTTTTTTAATACCTCAGGTAAAAAAACCTATCGCTTTGTCAAAAATTTAATCGCACTTTTCTTTACCGAAATAAATTACATTTCATTTATTCAACTTAATTTGTTGTGCACGTCTAATTTTGTGTCTCGTTCCTCTTCTTAAATAAGCTCACTCTGGGATCAGGGTGGACAAATTCTTAACAAGCCCCTTCGAGAATTTTAAGCACTGTTTTTTCTACCACATTGCTATGCGTTATTTGTGTTAGTTTATGAAAATTACATTTACTAGAATAATCCCCTGCTCTCCTCAGTGCTTACGTACGCTAATGTTTGAATAGGGGTGTTTGTTTAATTCTAGCCCAGAGATACGAGGCAACGTTCCTTTGAAAAGGCACTTAATTTGAACCTACTATTGAAGACGAAGCTTTGTAGCTTTTACTAGAAACTTAGTATAATGTTCCTGGAGAGCGGACAAAGAGGATGCCACTTGATTCCATAGCATCACTACTTACATAGACCCATGAAAGTGAAAATACTTTCCTAATCGCATGAATAGATTTGCTGTGCAATTTCCCAATGCCTGCCAATTATCTAGCACCCTAGTGATGCCCCTTTACAGAGTGAGACACAGTTCTCTTTTTTAATGTTTTTAAGCTTCATTTGAGGTGGAATGATATAAGAAGGACGTAGATATTTAAACACTCATTAAAGTCACTTTACTTGATCTTGAAAGATTAATCATAAACAAACTAGCAAACATCAGGTTAGCGTATTCAGTCTACAGGGTATTGCTTGAGCAACATGAACCTGTGACGTGATAATGATTGTGTTTGATTTTTAACCTCCTTGATGAATTGCTCCAATTGGATAAACATTGCATACTACTACAATCGCATCGATATTTCTTTTCCACATCAGAAAAATGTGTGTATGATTATGCCTAGTTTGTTTAAAATGGTATTATTTTGATTTATTTGAAAATTGCAGAAGTGCTAAACTTGAATATTCGTATACGCTATTGAGAATTCGTATTCCAATGCGTGTTTGCTGAAGCAAATATTTGTGTTATGATTCTTAGGATTCTTAATGACATATAACAGTTTGATTCGAAATACAAAGTGGAATAAAGTGGCTACTCTAAAGAACCAGATGCTCCTAAGAATTGTGACATTGGGTGTAACGCAATAAAACTTCTGAAGTGTATTTTGGAAGTTGTTGCAATGTCAGTTCCCTTAGCGGACGCCATAAAAACCTGTCATTTTTGTTTTGATTGTTACGTAGCTTGAAGTAAATGTGATAGCAATAAAACGTTACAAGGCATACAGTAATGGATAACGCGCGCCATTCAATGTTGCAAATTGAAGTTGAACGGTATACTGAAAACCACATTTGATATTGGCACCAAAATCTGCATGGAAACCTGTCTACAAATCGACATCGGATATAAACTTGAAATAAAACTTTAAAATAATAGAAATTATTGTCAAATTTAAAATGAAATTGTTAAAAAAAGTCAAACACTTTTTAACTCATTGCCATAGGTGGTAGAGTTTATCATGTCTTGAGTTTCTGTATTTTTTGAAACTTGTTAAAATAAAAAATATGTGTCATTACGTGTAACATTGCCTTGTGAAATTGAACGCCCGCCTTACCACTTGTGTCTTCCCTCCATATGCACCTAAAAGGACAAACCTTAGATGAAAGGAAGGAACTCAGAAAGAGTATTTTAAAACGGAGCTGATATTTCTGTAACAGCTGTTGAAAAACAGGAACACGACTTCTTTGTATTTCTAAGGGCTAGATCTTATTAATTCCGGGTAGTTTTTGTGGCAACTGTATTGTTGTTTTATTCAGGCAAAGCGTGAATTACATTCTGTTTAATTGATTATTTGGCATGGGTGTTAGATTGTGTTGAAAGATTGATAAGTTGTTTATACTAGTGTGGAAAGGTTATATTTGAACAAAAATAGGTTCTTTCACTGTACAGGTATCGAAAATAACGCCTGAAACTTGTTGAAAGTTGTAATTAAAAGTGATCCTTTATTTAAATTATTGTTTAGAGAACAGAATCCGACCAGAGAAATTGCTTGCTGTTCGATTCATGCTGGTCGCGTAACAACTCTCTTAACGTGCATTTCGCAATGACAGATTGAAAGATTATGTTTAGAAGAGAAAAACATTGTAAAATTGTCATGCTTCCACGAATAGCTTGAAGAAACCGTCAAAAAATGTGGAGTTGCTACGAGGTGACACAACTTTAAACTAATTGACACCGAGTTACAACTGTTTTCATTCGACTTTTCCCTCAATTTCTCCCCATGACTCATCAAGTTATCGATCCATGTGCACACTCAAGTAAGAGCTTGTTTCGCTGAAAACGTAAATTGGCAGAACGGCACTGAGCTTCACCATCATTTCAGAAATAGTGAGCAATATGACACGTGAGTATACGTTTCCCCCAAATCTATAATTATCCCATCATTAATATTCATATTCTATTGCAGATTTTGACAACAGAGAGGGTTCTTCTCACTACGTTTAAGAAGTTCGCCAAGTTTTAATGCAGTAAATTACTAGGGTATTTAAAAGAGAGACCTTTTCGAAGGAAAAGCAATTTGTAATAAAGTGTCGTTTTAGCAAATGGCTGCAAAATGAAGGACAGTTAGAAAACATTTACAGTAAGTGTTCGGGTCTTTTTACTTCATAATGTTGAATTTGTGTACTTTGTGTCGTAGGTGTGGTTAAAAGTCGTGGAATAACTCACGATACTATGCGTTTCTGTGGCTAAGTATCTATGAACTAGAGGAAAGGGAACTTATGCTTGCGAATTCCATACTGGATATAATGGAATATTAGTAACAATCATTGCGACATGCGAGATCGAAGTTAGGTTGGGTAGGCGAATGCGGCAATTTAAGTTGCTAAAACTACATCTGAAGGATCAAATATAAAAGATTGGAAAGCCCAGGCTGAACAAGCAAAGGTCAGAAAAGGCGAGCTAGTAATTGGACTCACTCTGCCTGATTTGCTTGTGTCTATTCTCTGTAAATATATCTTGAGGGTGCGAAAGTTCCTGGTTTTTCTCACGCAAATTTCCGTTCCATCGGTTATCCTGAAACCGAGGCTGTTTTTGTAGTACTAAAGGGTGATTTAATTTACAAAAATAGAACAATTTGCTTCGAAACGATTTCCTCTTTTACAAACCATCCATGGAACGTTTCTCTAACTTGTCTTTCTATTTTAAAAATACACTAGAGAAATACACTAATATGTGACCATCAAGACTCGAACTAGTGACCGATGCGTTGGCTCTCTGTGCTCTACCAACTGTGGTAGGTAACCTGCGATGATATTATACTCGAGGTGAACATCGACATCCAGCTCAACGCAATTTGAGGTCAGCGTACCTGCGTTATGTGACATGAACAAGGAAGGAATGCCTTTCGGCCCTTCATGCAGGCGAGCTCATTGAAAGTTACAAATTATGATCGAAATAAGAGGAATTGAAACGTCAGTTTTTAAGGGGCACTAAAGAATTGGAATATATGGCAGTTGGTAAAGGTTACGAATAAGCTTGTCAGGGGTGCAAGCCTCGATGATGACATTTTTTCTATTTCTTTATTGTCGTTTTGAAACTGACCTTTAAATGCCTTTTTTCTTTATCTAACTTGTTTTTTTCATGTGCCATTCCTGTGAGAGATATATTTGTGTGAATGCCATTCCAAAGCTCCACTCTAGGCTGACTAGCTGCCAGGCCTTCCTTGTGTTTACTTGGTCATCTTGACCCCATTTCTATTGCACTTGGTCAACGTCATGCTCTGGTCACTCTTGAAATAACAGATAAGTCAGAATATATTCACAACCAATTGTCCTGAGCTTAAAGGACTGCTGAAGGGAAGTTGATGTATACTGAAGACTTCACACAGTCCCGTTTTCTGAGTTGTCGTTGTTTTGTTATATGGGATCAACTTTCAATCTTGTAACTCTCATTACGAGACAGTGGGAACCTTGCAACCACGATGAACGATTGGTAGTAAGTGTCTGCATATTGCCATTTGATGGCTGTATTTGATGAAAATCTAGTTTGTTAATCGGCTCCCCAATGAGATTTATTCTTTAAGATGTGTGTACTGAGTGTAGGCGAAGAAGAATTGCATAAAATGAGCTTTTAGAAGGCTTTGTATGGATACCCACGCGTGTTCATGGCTTAATAGGATGACCATTGTGCAACTGTGGGCGAGAGATTTTAAGAGCACGGATCGATTCTGAATATATTAGTTGGTCAGTACCTTGTAGACGGTGACAGTTTGCAGCAAGATTTGCTGACACGAGATACAGCCCTATTTGGTTTATGATTGAATATCAGCTATTTCTGCCTGCTGTTAGCAAACTTCTGAAAGAAGGTGAGTCTGATGTAATATGTATTAAGCCGTGTTATTTGTAGCGTAGTTTTTTCTATTGAAACTGGAGGAATACCATTTTAATTCAATCATTTTATTTGATAAGAAATCCATCTACAAGACATTAAAGTTTGAAAAACAGAAGCTCAAGAAATAAGAACAGTAAATAGATTTGGTGTAAGAAAATCTAGTAAAACTCTTAGAGAAAATATTCATTAAAAACGTGTCAAGGCGTTTCCGCTATTCCCAGCTAGTTACTAATACGAAATATCATTTTAAAGATATCCAGTATAAGGAAAGGAATATAAACTCTTAAATTTTTAAGTATGTCGGAGACTCTGATTCTTCAAAACTCAATTTGTTCAGAAACTTTACTGCTACCTCATAATCATAATTTTAATTCGGACAAAATGGTTTTAATGACTCGATAATCTAATATACTCATCTTTTGGTGTAGCGATTTTAGGATAACCATCAGTTGCGTCTCATATCAACAATATGGTGCTCTCCATATGGCAAGGAACATCGTTAATTTCCAGAGTAATAACTCTTGTTTACTGATATTTGTAACAACTCATCACAAAGTTGTAAACAGGTACTTCGGTTTTTGAACGTTGTAGACTTTGTGAGTTGAAAACAAGGTTCTAAATATATCTTGATGGGGTTAAGGTACTTTTTCTAACTGAAACACACAGTAGTGAATTGTAAATTCTCAAAATGTATTTCTTCGTCCCATCACTCATCCATATGATATACAATATGTGATTGGAAGGGGTGAATCTATTTGGTAAATTTAGATCAAAAGATACTAAAGGACGACGTTTATTCAACCTTACACGTCCTTTGATACGCCTTTACTTTCTTAGCAAATATATATTATCATATTATGAAATAGGCCACGAAATAGAGTAGATATGGACTAAACATTTGTGGAAAGTTTGCTGTAGGCGGAGTGAATCCTTGTAATTTTCTTCAATACATTTTCCCGTCTTGCCTGTCATTTCACTCTGCATAAGCTATTAATCATACTAGTGGGTGTATTTTAGAGTAGTTATATAATGACTATGCATGTGCTAGGTCATTACTCTACTCTCCCAGCCTGCAAGGAAAAGCAGATGTACTCTTTCACTGAACTTTGTATTGTATTGGATATTTCGACGCTTCTTGTTAATAACCCTTGGTGGAGCAATACCGCCGTTCCGTTTTCCGACATACGAAATATTTTATCTCGATAGTCTAACATATCATTCTGCTTGTTGTTTTGCACATCACTTCTTGTAAGCTATAGGCAGGTATTTTCATGTTATATTCCTTATAATATTTTAGTCACTGGTTTTACCAGTCATTGAATCATCTCTTACCTGTCAAAGTGAAAATATTTGCTTTCAACCCAGCCCTAACATATGTATTTATAGTGAGTTTTTATATTACATTTTTCGATACTTGTTTGATCTTTCCCGGTGCACTTGTTTGTCGTACTTTTACAATGTATGGGTTTTTCCTGTCAACAAGCAGTTAGAGATACGTGATTACTAAAACTTGTATAGTGAAGAGGAGACTCAGTGTGACGTAACACTGCCCAGGACTTTTGAGGTCTATTATGTGAAGCTGGCACCAGCTTATTGTCCCGTCCTTCAATTAGACGACAACAGAGAACATATGTTTGTCTCTTTAAGGAAATATCACTTCAGGTTAGAATACAACAGTAAGGGTTCACTATGAAGATTTGAAAGCTATGAGGTCATAGTCGTATAAACCATGTCAGAATGGCTATTGATTTATCATAGTAAGTCTGAGGATGAGAAATGACGATATTTGACGGTGGAACATTATGATTTTCCTGCAGTTAATCCCACTGAGCTATAAGACAATTTCTAAGCCACAGAACCCATCAGGCTGTGGGATTTTTCGCTGCGGACTGTTGGAAGCAACTATGTTTCACTGATGTTCTACTTTGCAAATATAGAACGAATCGTTTCTCATTGTTGTTATGGTTTGGCAGTGATTTGTTGTGGTGCAAGTCCATTTTTCAGTTGTAGTTTGCTCGAACAATGCACGGATGGGGTCGGTATCAACACTGTAGACTAAGATTGGAAGCAAATAGGTAGCGTTTGATGAGACAGTAATGCTATTCCCCGAATTCAATGTGAGAGATTTAACTCACAACATGATGTAACCAAAGCCTGTTCAGTGCGATGAGAATTGTGGGTGAGGATCTGTTGCAGCACAACACTTCCTGACAATGCATTTGCGGAGGCGTGATTAGACTCTGGCTTTTTAGTTTCTGTGGAATCAATCGCATAAAAACTGCCTTCTTTATTTCCAATTGTGCGACAATCGCTGCAAGGAGTTCTATCGCTGAGCTGTAACCCAGCGGCTAAGTCGATATCATTATGGGGGTGGCATGCAACTCTGACGTCGTAGCTATAGAAAATTGGGTAGCAATAGGCAGTGGAGACAGATTTTTGACTTGGTGGTAGTACGAGCTCCAAGGAGAAATGAGCAATACTGCTATCGGTGATTTAATTTCTCAAATCATTGTTTTGCAATGAAACTGCAAAAAACGATTTCGTCTAACTGAAGTTAAAACCGAGTTAAGTAATTGCATAGACGGCATGTCCAGACAAATGGAGTATAATATGATCAACATCAAGTGTGATGCCTGCTTTCTTCCGCATTTTTATTTTTACAATTACTTAAGTTGATCTGTAATTACATGCAAGGTTAATTCTTGAAATATGAGGGTGACATTTAGGTGTATCTCAAGAAGCAAGAATCATTATCATCATCATCATTGTCATGTCAGCTGTTCACGCTTCTTCTGGCGGGTAGCCTCCACAGTCTCCTCCACGACTTCGAATAACTGCCTATTGTTTGTGTTGTGTTACCCTACTTTTAGGAAGTTGATAAGTAAAGGTTATTGGCACAAAGGCACAGTAATATTACCTAGGCCACCTTTCAGGATAGGGATAGGGTCGCAAGTATGGTAGGGAGTAGGGTAGGGTGTAGTCAGAAACTCGGTTAGATCGGCCGCCATTTATGTATCTGAAAACAAAGCAATCATCGCTTGTGTAAGCACTATTTGTTTGCGATCAGGCCGGTACCTTGTTTTCCTAGCAGTATTTCATTCTTGAATATATTGACATTCGAGTTACTTGATTGATCACCTTATGTCAATCATCAAATAACCAATGCCTTTCATTGAGTACTTTTGTGTGAATAAAGACTCGTGTTAGTTTATTTAGGCCCTTTTGAAGGATTCTGTTAGGTTTACACAGAACTGCGTTAACTGCCTCTGGTAACTCTCTCTTGCCTACATGACGTGTTCTTTACAACTTCATGCCATGAACAGAGGTCAGGCTGTATATGACCGCCGCGTTCCGGCATGGTTATGATTTAATAAAGACAAAAACAGAAGACGAATCAGTTGAATTTTTTTTATTGTTTTATATTGAAGGTAACTAAACCTTCTTAAGATTTCGGGGTGCTATCACCACAAGTCATTCATGTAAGGGAACAAATCGATTATCTGATGGCGTTAACTAAAAAGACACGAGTGAAAGGATGCGATTTAAGCCAAAGAAAGATTTTTAATGGTGTTCATTCGTGGCAGTAGGACATTTCCCTCAAATTATGGCCTTGATACCCGACCTTCAATAGTCTACATGGTCATATTCTACCAAGTCTGCTTCAAACTAAATTACTCAAACGCTGCTCCAGTGCTTAAGGCTTAGATTTTAAATTTACTAAGTAATGAAAAAGATTGGGCCGTTGTTTGATTTCTATTGATTTGTTGTACCTAATTTGATGCGTGAATACGCGGAAAATTAGTTCCGATGCAAGGGAATTGCTTGTAATGCAAAATTAGTTCTAGTGCAAATTTCATGAAAGTGAGGCATTGCAGTACATTTGACTCCATCCGCCTACATACCACCTTGCTTGGAAACAGTTTTGTATTATTATTTTGATTATTTATTATTATCATTATTATTTATTACTATTATTTTGTAACTTCATTCCAGTTCCATGTGTAGAAGAGCTTAAACAGGAAGGCAGAGTAGGGCCACAACGATACGTATGAATGCTAATATGAATCCATCATATTGACTGTACTTATGGATGTCGTAGAGCAGAAAGTTTAACAGTGATCAAGGCAGGGGGAATTATATCCCCAAAGAGAAACAAAAGCTTTCACTAAATAGTCACTGCGATGTGGTGACTTTGAAGAATCCCTTTTGCTCCTACTGGGATGATTCTCAAGTTCAGACTTGGGCTATCTTAAGAAAATAAAATTTGTCACGCCTGTATTCGTCTGCCAGATTCAGGCCGTTATGTCTTCTTTATCACACTGAGATGGACTTATACATTTCAATAACTACCGTTTGTAGGGTTGTGTGGATTTTGCTCTATCCGAAGATAAGCGTACCAACTACCATGGAAACGAGAATTTTAAGAATAAGAATAACAAGTTTACAAATGGAGAGTAGATTTAGTTTTTCTTCAAAGTCCCTCGGTATTTGAGTTAATGCCGACTTTAGAGTAGTTTTGACAAGACGCTAAGGCAATAAGAGAAATATCACCACCGGACTCGAACCCGTTACTCACGCTTTGACGCCCATGATAGGTACTTAGACAGTCTCAAAGTAGCACGGATCAGGTTTAAGTTACTTTAGAAATATGTTGAACATATTTGTTTATTCACAATTGTTGCATGGTTTAAGGATGTTTATTTACTTATATATGTTTACTTCCACGCTGTTATATATTGATTTTAAAATAATAGTAAGAAGAACACAGTATGCGGCAACAAGTTAGTATTTGTTGCTCAGATTCATTTCTGAAGGAGGTTATTGAGAAGGATACAATACCTTGATTTGATTGGCTCATTATGAGTCACATTCTTATCAAGTACCTTCCAATAATCTCTAATTAACATTCTAGTGCTTTATTAGTATTGCATACCCTTTAATAGTTCTTAAGTATTGCAATTATTCTTATCTATTCATTAATATTGCAGCAATATTGCAATTAGTGTTGATGCTCGTTAGAAATGCCATTACTTCCAATTTGGCCAAATAGG
>JAAAKM020000893.1:0-12885 GCA_010016025.2 Alatinidae sp. Z8VKAUB7J3 | reverse complement strand
GGCTACTGCAAAATTATTCAGCAAATATCAGCCAACAATTTCGAAATATTATTTTGGTGTGCTCTCAGCAAGGTCATGACTGTGTCACTCAGCAATGAAATGACTGCTAAGATCAAAGCGTCGATAAGTCAGCGATTGGAGCTAGAGATCAAACGACCCCGGCTAAGATGGAAGCAAACGCTTAGTAATGTCGCCTAATGGAGATCACCCTTTACACATGAAAGGTATTAAGCAGGGTATGTCGAGAACAGACAAAAGAGCCAAATATACGCACGAGTGGGTGAGGTGGTACAAAGGCATTGGCAAAGAGATAAAATAGTTACTTACCAGAGCTATTAATGAAGAAATGGGTTTCAAAACTCCGACTCGTTAAGTTGAGGGACACGCTACTTAAAGATATGTTCCGCATTTGAATCGACGGCGTAAGAGCGGTTGAAACAGAAGCGTCTTCAAAGATGCTATAAGTGTACAAGTTGTTTTCAAATTCGGGCGCACAGGTTGCGATTGGTATCACTTTAATAGTGACATTTGTAAACGCATCGTGAACACCATCAAACACTTTTACACGGAGGTAGTGAAACTGTGGTGTCGGATTCAAAGTTTGTTGAAGGTACAAATGGCCCGCTGTGTCAATACGAAAGGTTCCGGCGACAGTGGCGGAGACGATAGTAAACACCAATCCGGAATTACGATCCCTAAAATTAAATGAAAAGTGAAATTAAAATTAAACTTTGTAAAACCATGAAAGGAACAGTTGACAAAGTCTTGAGTATGTTCCTTTACTCTCTTGAGAAGATCCAATGCGACGAATATGATCAAATGCTACGGCAAGCCAATTCTACGTTACACTCGTCGTCCTAAGGATCATTTGATCTATTACTACAATAGTGGACAAAACTAATGTGCGTTTTCCTCCAAAACGTAAAAAAAAGCATAAATGGCCCAGAACAAGCTGAAGGACAAGGGTATTTATTTCAGCTTTTACTTGGTTTCTACCGGCCGTCTTGGTGCAGCACAGTGCTATGGTTTATACCTTTCGACAAATGATGTTTTCGAATTCGGCGGTTGGGATTGACGGGGTTGGGCCTCTGTTTACATAAATTAAAGTCCACGATTGTAGGTCTTTGGTTTACAACACGTGTTACGCTATTTCGATCAAACGATTAAGGGGATGTACGCAACAACATTTTTTTGAAAATTAGTTAATAGAAAAAGAACGTTTCCTTCAAAGAGGTTCAATAAAGTCGTGTCGCACTACCAGCGCATTGCATGTAACCGTGAATATTAATATATCACAAAATAATGGAATGGTATTGATAAATATCCTCACCTATCTGTTATCTTCAACGATATCACTCTGCTTCCAACAGGGTGCAATTCTGATATTGAAATAAAGTAGTTCTGGGAGCTAAAAGTCGGCGCAACATCGTTAACATCCCAAATGTTTACGATAACAGTGGACGCATCACTTAACGGAACAGGTTGCGTTACTCTCGCCAAAACCGGGAAGATGTATTGACGTTTCTGTTCATAGTTGAGTGTGACTGTTGTAGCGATAAAACCTGAAAATTGACATAAAGTTAGAGTTTAATAACTGTGTTCTCGAAAACTGAAGCTTTATATAAATAACAGAGAGAACGTAAGTACTGACATGGTTTACTGCATATCGAGATCACAACATCTCAAAACGTGGAGAATGACACTTCCAAACTTCTCAGGATTTGTCCCAAATCAGGTAAAGATTAATTAAAAAATTTGACTGTGATGTTAAAGTTGAAAATAGAGTAGAGTAGCAAATTTTTGGTTCCTAAGCCTTTTTGCCCGCCACTTGCCACATTAATCGTACTGAGTGAAGAAGGGAAACTTGAAGTAATTAATTTTTGGTTCCTAAAGGTTTTTTCCCGACAGTGATCGCATCAATCAGATGCAGGGAAGAATGGAATCTTGACGTTTCCAAGTTTTATACAGAATATTGAGTGTAAATTTTGGAAAGAAATAATTATAATGTTAAGCCTAACCGTACCCTTAAATCACTATAATAGGATATTTTAAAACATCAAGAAGTAATGGATAAAGTGAAAGACATGCCAAGTTTTTAACATATCTCTCAGACAATATTCTCAAACTCGCTCTTGATGTTTCGACTTTTAACATTAAGTCTAACTAAAAATATTGTAAAACTGCCTGCTCTGCAAAACTTGGATTGGACTATTGTCCGCTATAGAACATAAAAATAACGGCTTTTAACTGTAAAAAGTCAGTTAGCTAAGTATAACTATCGTAGGGTTAAATCAGATCTATTCTTATGAAACAAGACGACCAGTGTCGGTCAGTGTCGGTCAAAAACCTTTAGGAACCAAAAATTAAGTTAAAACTGCCTGATCTGCAAAACTCGGATTGGACTATTGTCCGCTATAGAACGTTAAAATAAGGGCTTTTAACTTTAAAAAGTCAGTTAGCTAGTTATAACTATCGTAGGGTTGCATCAGATCTAATCTTATGAAGCAAATTTAGTGTAATGTTAATAAAGATAAAAGCTTATGACTTACCATTAACTTTGTTAATTGTAAAGACATTCTTTGCCGTTTCATCTTCTATACTATATGCAATTCCTCTCATAAGAGATCCCGCTGAAACTTGTAGAAAAGATGTGCTTATACTAATGTTTTCATAAATGCCTACGATGTAAGTATCATTGCCAAACTGAGGAGAATATTCCATTCTGATGTTTATGATCACCGTCGCATATCCACGTAAGCCTCCAGGGTCGCTGACACTGACGTTAAAGACGTACCTGCTCAGTTCAAAGGTTTGATTGACAATGATCCTGGCGCCTTCCATTTTGAAATCTCCATTACTGTCACCGCTTACTATTTTGTATCGCAGTCCATGAGTACCAGTGTCGTTGTCCGTGGCTTCCAACTGGATTGCAGTGAAACCAAGAAAGGAAAGCTCTGATATAGTGATATTGTAAAGGGGCTGCAGGAAATATGGCGCATGTTCATTTACGTCCAGTACATGAATTGTGACGGTAGCCGTATCGGTGTATCCGAGTGCATTAGAAGCAACTACACTTAAATCGTATCGCTTCTGCCTTTCATAATCTAAGCCAGGGGCTTGCAAAACAATTGCCTTGGTCCTATTATCAGCCCTAAACTCTGTATAGTTCCACGTATTTTTTATTACTAGTCTAATAGGGTATCCCAGACGGTCGACTGTTCTTGTGTAGTTTAGCAATACAAGAGTGGAACCGATTGTAGTATTTTCCCATAGTGTAACCTCGTAGTGATTTTGTAAGAAAATGGGTCTTTCAGCTTCGAATGGAATGACGTTTACAATTACAGTTGCATATCCAGAGCGACTGGGTACACCATTGTCAAAAGCCTGGATTCTCAATGTGTATCTACTCTTTTTAGCATAATTGAGCATAGTTGATAATCGTACAACCCCAAAGTTATCTACATTAAAGGTCGCTTGACCATCAATCTTCCAGGATATTTGACTGTTAACTCCACTATCAATATCTCGTGCTGTCAATGCTGTAATGATCGTACCTACCTCAGCAATCTCACTCACGTTCACCTCTCTGATATCAGGTTCTATTATAGGATTGTTATCATTAGCATCAAGTAAACGTACGACTACCGTTGCCACGGATTCGAAGGGTGGGTTTCCAGAATCTGTTGCCTTGACTGAAAATGTTAAATGATGATCTTTAGTTGACTCAAAGTCAAGTCTTCCTGTGGTATAAATAGCTCCATTGTTAGCTGAGATAGAGAAATTTCCACTGTCTTTGCTTGGAATGATGCTGTAGGTAACCGAGGAGCCAACGTAGTCTCCATCAGATGCAGAGACATTTCCAACATTAGTACTGATGGTTGCATTCTCACTGATGTCAAAGTAGTAATACATCAAGGTAAAAGCTGGCTGATGATCATTAACCTCCGATACATAGATATAAACATGAGCAAAGTTTGAGCTTAAAAGGTTTACTCCATCTTTGGCAGACACGTTCATGTAATAAAATCGTTGAGATTCATAATCCAAAGCCTTTACCAATCGAATATTACCAGTACTGTCAATAGCAAATGTTTTACTAGCGTCGTTCAATGTGTAGTGAATAGAACCACCAAGCCCTGTATCCCCATCGGTTGCAAATACTCTCATCACTATTGTTCCAACTGGTGTTCTTTCAGCAACAGTGTTATTATAGAGAACTGGGTCAAAGACTGGCGATACGTCATTTACGTCTTGAACATGTACAACTACAACCGCAAGCGATTTTAGAGTTGGCCGGCCCTTATCTGATACAAGAATCACAAGTTCGTACATTTTCTGCATCTCATAGTCTAATGTCCCATTTACCAGAATAGTGGCATTGGATCCTTGTGGTTGTAGTTTGAAATACTTATGGTTATTGACGAGTTCGAATTGAAATTGATTATTTGGGTTGCTCGTATCGTTGTCATAGGCACTTACCTTCCCTATTTCAAAACCAATTGAAGCATTTTCAGCCACTGAGAAGTTGTAAAGTGCACTTGTGAATTGTGGGATAATATCATTGCTGTCCAAGATACGAACATAAACTGTCGCAGTTGAATTTCGAGAACCCTCTGATACTTTCACATGTACCACCATTTGTTGCGTCTGGTTTGGTTCCTCCAAATTGATCCTATTATTGAGTCTAATCAATCCAGTGTTGTCAACTTTAAACAGGTTTTTAGGATCCCCATCCGTTATTTGATAAGAATACGGCAAATTTGCCGCGGCTGTATCGTTGTCTTGCACTGTGAGCTGAACAACCCAGGCTCCCTTTCTTGATATTTCTGAAAGAACAACCGAATAGTTGCTCGGAACAAACTTTGGACCATTGTCATTGAGGTCACGAACTATAACAATGATTACCGCATGTGCCTGAGTGCCCTTGTTTGTGGTTGCAGTCACTATGAAGTTGTATTCCGATTTAGCCTCATAATCAAGAGGAGTCGCGAGTTCGATAACACCGTTGTTCGGGTTTATTACAAATGGCGCCGTCTCTGTAGAGCTACCCTCGATTTTATAAACGGCAGGACTGATCGCTTGTTTCCCTACAATTTTTACCGTGGTGTTAACAAGGTCTGGATCAATTGTGTTCTCATCTACATAAACTGTATAGTTTTGCATCAGAAACTCGATGTTATGAAGGTTTATTGAAAACATGTCAGTTACGTAAACAAAAACTGTTAAACTGCTGTTGAGCTGTGGATTTCCGCGGTCACTGGCTGTAACAACTACCGTGTATATACTCTTGACCCTCACATCAATGTTTTTGGCTAAAAACAAGGTTCCATCGGGGTTAACAATAAATGTTCCAGAGTAATTTCCCATACCACCCCCACCGCTAAATACAATCTCTCCGTTTCTTCCATCGTCAGCATCAGTAGCTCGGAATCCATGCACAACCGTCCCAATATTGGCTGCGTCTGAGATATTGTATAGAGTCCTGTTTGTTTGAAAGATCGGCCGGTTGTCATTCAGATCTGTTACCTTAACAATAACATGACTGTGTGCAGTTTGCCCATTCTTGGTATCATTGGCCATGACTGTGAACGTGTATTGTCGTCTCATTTCATAGTCGAAGCTGGTGTTGCTTACAATTTCACCTGTGATACTGTCAACACTAAAGTGGACGGAATCATTGCTAGCTACAATTGAATAAAACATAGGACCACTGTTGCTGTGTGGGCTAATGGCGGTTACGTTAACAATCCAAGTTGGAGTGGCACTGTTTTCAGCGATAATAGCAGTATATGTGCTTTGTGTAAACTCCGGTTGACGATCGCCAATTTCACGAACATGAATAGTAACTGTAGCTGGTAAAGCGGCATCTCTTTCTGGGTTGCCGCCATCATAAGCCTGGATTGTCAAGTTATAAGTCTTTATTGTTTTGTAATGCAAAGCCTTTTCTAAATGAATTCCCCCAAAGTTATCTATACTAAATGTACCACCGACATTACCGCTCACTATCGAAAAACGTCGGATATGACCGTATACTCCAAAGTCGGCATCTGATACAAACACTGTTGATACTCTGGTACCGATAACAGCTGATTCAATAACAGTGACACTATAGTTAGAAGGATGAAAAACAGGTCTATTGTCATTATTATTGATAATTTGTAGATGTATTTGCCGTGTGCCCTTTAGTGGACCTGGAGTACCTTTGTCTTCCGCCACTATAACAAATTCGAAGGATTGCCATCTTTCGTAATCTAAGCTAGTTGCAACGTATATGGCTCCAGTGGTCTTATTAACTCCTAAAGGTCCTTGCGGTAGTATTGCTGCATAGATAATCTCTCCATTGGCATTAGAATCATTGTCCTCTGCGTATGCAGATCCGATCACAGTCCCAATTGGTGCAGATTCATTAGCCATTAAATCAAGTTGAGTATCTGGTTTGAATACCGGACGATTGTCATTGTAATCTATAATATAGATTGTAACTGTCGCATTACTTTCAAGTGGAATCGTGCCATTATCAATTGCCTGTACAGTAAAGACATAGATTTGTCTGGTTTCGTAGTCCAGTGGTTGCTTTAGCATTATGCGGCCAGACGAATCAATTGAAAACTGATTACTAAAAGAAGCAGGCAGTAGCAGATTATAGCGTATATTTGCATTTTCACTAAACTTGGTGTCGTTATCGCGGGCAGTCACTGCTAAGATGTACGTACCTACCATAACATGTTCTGATACGTTGGTGAAGTAGTTTCCATTAGTAGTGTTTATGAAGTAAGGTCTCTCATTTACATCTTCTATTAGCACTCGAACGTGAGCATATGCTTTATTGCCACGATTGCTGACAGCAACGACAGAGAAATCGTACTCTGATTTGACCTCATAATCTAAAGACATCAACATTGTCAGCTGACCAGTTGTAGAATTCAATTCAAATATACCGCTAATGTTCATTCTACCTACGCTCTGAACTGTGTAAGTTGCAGTTGTATTGCCCTTATTGTCCAGCGCAAGTACTTGACCGACAGGATTTTGGATCTGCTCCTCCTTTACGCGGAAAATATATTGCGTCTCTGTAAATTTAAAGGTGGTAGTATCTGGCCTCACAGTGATTATGAGTGAAACCGAGGCATTCAAACGTGGATTTCCATTATCAGAGATTGTTATACTTAATCTGTAAGTCACGACTACAGATGTGTAAAGATTCTGCAATGTGATTACGCTTCCACTGTCCTTGTTGACGTGAAACTTATCAACGTCGCCACTGACCGCGTAGAAGCTGAGTCGTGCATTCTCACCAACATCTCTGTCTGTGCCTGAAACAACAAATATTTCTCTGCCTACCAATGTTGCATCTGTGATATTAATTAAATATGTTGACCTCACAGGCACTGGGTTATTATCATTGACATCCGTAATATATATCACAACTTGCGCTCTTCCAGATAGTCGATTCCTTCCTGTATCCCTAGCTTCTACCTCAAATACATACCTATCAATAAGTTCTCTATCAAATGTTACTGATGATGATATTGCCCCTGTACGATTGTTGATGGTAAAATTTCCTGCATCTACACTTGGTACTATGTAGTAGTAGGTATTATTGTTTGTTTGCGTACCGTCAGCATCTCTTGCTTGCACAGTAATAATAGTTCCCGTAAAATTTCCTTCCGGTATAGACCGCTCATATCTGTTTAAGTCAAAAATAGGCTGGTTATCATTGGCATCAATAATATGAATTGTTATCAAGGCAGTGTTATTTCCTTGCTTTTGTATAATTCCTGTATCATTGACACCTATCTTGAATTGGTAAAGTTTCTTTGTTTCATAATCTAATCTGACTTGAAGATATACATCTCCATTCACGCTGACATTGAAGGCTCCTTGATTAGTAAGTTCATCTTGAATGTAATACCGAAGCTGTCCGTCATTTCCAGGATCGTCATCATAAGCAGAAACTTTCAGTACAGAAGTTCCAATCAAAGCCATTTCCGAGACAGAAACACTGTAATTTGTAACTTGAAACGTAGGATGCGAGTTAGTGTTCAAAATAAAGATGTCCACCAAGGCAGCTGCCGTCAAGTAAGGTGTGCCGCGGTCTGCCACAACAACGACCAGTGAGAAGCTTGCTTTGGTCTTATAATTCAATTTTTGCATCAAGTTTATAACACCAGTTGTTTGGTTTATGGCAAAATAAGTTGTATTCGATACTATTCGGAACTCTAACGAACTAGTGAGCAAACCATAATCATCGTCTGAAGCATTCAGTTTTAAGACAGAGACACCAACTGTCGTATCTTCCCTAATGGTTACTGTATAATAACTTTGTGAAAACTTGGGCCTATTGTCATTAACATCCAATATGTATATAGTTACGGTTGTGTTCAGTTTATTTGTTGGGTTCGACACATCTGTTGCCATGACAACAAGGGTATAAACACGATGTTGTTCGTAATCAAGGCTCTTATTTAGTCGAATGATTCCTTTCCATTCGTCGATTGTAAAGGTTGTATTTGTGTTCCCACCAACAATGCTGTACCTCAGATTCATGACGGTACCCGTAGCCGTATCTTTAGCGCTGATTCTGGTAATATAACTGTTGATAGGCGTGGATTCTAGGATCGAGGAATTGTATCTTTCTAGGTCAAAGACGATATTGTTGTCCTCTACATCAGTGACGTTTATGGCAATGGTAATAAAGCTTTTCAAAGGCACCCTACCGTGATCAGTTGCTACGACCACAAAGTAATGATGAGTATACGTCTCATAGTCTAGCTTCTTTGCCACAGTTATAACACCTGTGCTTCCATTTATTGCAAACAACGATGTTGATGGATTCTGGCTGGACTGTGCAATTGAGTATGTGATATCTTTGTTGCTTCCAATATCTCCGTCTGTAGCAGAGACCTTGAGTACACTATATCCTATACTAGCATTTTCGCTCACGACACCAGAGAACATGTGTGATGTAAACACTGGACGCATATCATTTTCATCTAAGACAGTTATATAAACCATTCCAGGCCTTGCAGCATAGTTTAAACCGTCGGTTAAATTTATTGAAAGGGTCATATTGTCGCGAGTTTCCCGATCAAGGTACTTTAGAAGATAAAGATCGCCATTGGGTGTCAACTGAAAGTTGCCATCATCATTTCCATTTGATATCGTAAACGTAAGCCTGGTTAGATGGGCAGAGTCGCTATCATTAGCTTTTAGACGAAGGACTGAGGTTCCCGGACGAGTGAATTCAGATATATTGAGAACGTAAGACTGTGGATTGAACATGGGTAAGTTGTCATTGACGTCTGTTACTTTAACCCAAACCTGAGTTGTCCTTTCATATGACACGTTTCCAGAATCCTTTGCAATAACCGCAAATTGAATTTCTCTTAGTGTCTCATAGTCCAAGCTTTGCTTTAAGGTTATGTTTCCTTGTGAATCGATTTGGAAATATTGACTTGCTGCAGGATGTGGAATGCTGAAGTTAAGCTTGCTGTTGACCTCAGTTCCATCTGCATCAGTTGCTACCACGTGTGCCACAAATGTGCCAATGGGGGAGTCTTCGGGAAGCGTTTTTTGATACAGAGACTGTTGGAAGAGAGGGACGTTATCGTTGAAGTCCAGGATATGAATTGTTGCAGTCACGTTTTGTGCTGAAACCAAATATGGCGTACCTAGATCGTAAGCTTGTATCACAAGATGATAAGTTGTAACATTTTCGTAATTTAAAGTGGCTGTATTTTGCACAATTCCTGTCTCACTGTTTACTGAAAATCGGTTGTAGGGAGAGACAGAGACCATCCGGAATCTGACCGTGGCATTGTTTCCTAAATCCGCGTCTGTCGCAAAAACTTGGAAGATTGACGTTGAAACAGGAGTGTTTTCAACTACAGATATGTTGTATGAAAGTTGCTGAAAAGTGGGACGAACATCATTGACGTCGGTCACATTGATTACAAGGACAGCAACGGCAAGAAAGTCTAAGTCCTTTGCAACGACAATGACGACATATTGGTCACGTGTTTCTCTGTCTAGCGTACCATTTCCAACGGTGATAATGCCATTGGTGCTGTTTATCACAAAAACGTAACGTGAATCAATCCCGCGAATCTCGTATGTTATTAGGCCATTTATTCCGGTCTCTATATCTGTTGCAATCACCTACGAATACAAAATAACAGGAAAACTTAAAAAATATCCTATCAAATGCTACATGAATATATAGGGTGGGCGTACATTAGGATAAAAAAACAATGTAGAGTAGACTAGAGGTTATAGATGGGGACTGTGTAAATGGTAGCACTTTGTTGTATAGGTTACGAATATGTCATCGTGGTAATCAGCACAAAGAAAATCAGATGAACAAATTATTTCACGTGTTTAATTGTCTTAAAACCTACATTAAGATGAAGGCACATTGTTGTAAAGGAGCTATATCTAAATGAGACGCTTAGCTGCAGCAAGAATCGAATGTATTACTCGTCTGAACTCAGTTAAAGTCAAATCAAAATCTATATCTATCAAGCACAAAGAGGACTGTCATACAGGAGACACAAGTGTTACAACAGGAAAAGCAAATGACGTACAGGAAATAACTGGTAACAAAGAGACGAAAACGAGATAGCTAAAACGAGGCTAAAATATCAAAATAAAAATTGCATAAATAACCAACACACATGTTTTATCTACAAATGCTGTGTATACTGCCAGATTAAAAATATTTTTTAAGAATTAGGGATGTGCACCAGGAGGTATAAGTAAAAGTAAAAAGGCTGAGTACACTACAACACCTCGACGATTCTTCCGACCTTATCGTTGCAATTTATAACCTAAAATCTATTTCTTACAGGCAATGTTAGCCCAAGTTGTTGGGTAAAGATTTGAAAGAATTGCAACAAGGTTCAGGAGTTGCAACATAAAATGATCGACGCTTCAATAAATTTTGTAATTCATTCTTATCTTGCATGAAATAGAAAAGTTGCTCTGAGGTTCAGAAAGCATGTAGTAGAAAATACACACTATCTCGCGCAACCAAGATGCTTGATTTGGTCTCTGGTCCTCGGAATGTTACAGCCTATTTAAGGAAAGTTCATACATCTAAAAATATCCCTGCATATAAATTAATCTAAATTTTTGTTGAGGAAATTTTGCTGCCAAGCAAGAAATTAAACCGAAGTATTTTCTTTTCTATTCTGTGATTAACTTTGAAATTGCTACAAAGAACTGTTCTTCTGTGGTGGCTCAACAACGTTGTTTTTGCGTGTTTATGCTAATTCAGTCGCACGTTACTGAATTTGATATATAGCTTACAAAAAAGAGACTTAAACAAAGAAGTAAATTTGTCGAGTGCCAATTTTGCTTATCAACAAATCACCATTAACCTCGTTTTCGTGTTTTATAGTGCAAGCGTAAAAGGATCAACAATCAAAAGTAGAGAGTTCATGCGGCTATTTTCCGATTTCGTGGTCCATCTCTGTTAAAAGACTTAATGCAAGACTCCTATGTTTGTGGAAAACCAGTTGCAACCGGTATTCGTTATGCCGGCATGCATTGCCTAAAGTAGTGTTTGTTGTAGCGAGGTGAGAATACATAGTGTACTGTAGATTGAACTTTTTACTGTACGAATGAGAGGCGTCAACAGCTTAGTAGCTTGTCAAGAAAGCCAGTGGATCCTTCTTTGACACTTCTTCAGTTTCAGACGTAGGTGCTTTGTGTGTCTTCAACGAAATTTTTTCGGAGCTTCATCATGAACTTTAGCTGCTTGACATTTGAGAAACGGGTTAAAAAGGCAAACAGTAGCTCATTGGTGCAGGTCATAACATTTACAGAAAGTTAACAAGTTTAACTTAAATGTTGACTTTGACTAAAGTTTGACTAAAAAGTTTCAGAGAACAGAAATTGAAGAAATTAACAGTAGTGGCTAACCAGGTTACCCATGTTAAAGATATGGCAAGCAGTAGCGCAAAGGAAGAAAGTACATTGATCTACTTTATCGTTTCCTTAACCTTCTCATCTAATTCCCTGTTTGTATATTAACAGCAACGTATTTATTGTATCGTTACTCTACCTTAAGATCAAATAATCAAAAGATATCAGCATTTCATGGTTGTGTTATACGATTCGTTGTAGTTCTGTCTCTCAGCGGAACAGATTTCGTACAACCTACAGAGTTTTCTGTTAGGTATACTATAAAATAGGGCGGGCATGTTGTGGTACCCAAACTCCCTATCCTTCGAAAGATGGCGGTTATCAAGTTAATTTACCTGGGTGACGTAAGATCCCTCCTGTAGATCTTCAGGTATGTTCTTCGTGATGTACGTCGTATTGAAGACTGGAGGATGATCGTTCTGATCGATTACAGTCACATTAAACTGGATAGTTGTATTCTTTGCCTCAGCCTCTTCTGTGTTGACTGCTGTGATCATTAAGACGTAATGCGATTGCGTCTCGTAGTCCAGTGACTTGGTAGTTGTTATAGTTATAACAGATTGCGACTGGTTGCTTAGCAAAAATTCATTACGAGGATCACCTAAAAGGAATACAAGTTTCAGTTTAAATTTGTCAGTTTCCCTAAGATTAATAGTATCTGTCTTTACGTAATCAACCAACTAGTAATTTGGTATTTTTTCTTCACACCAACAGCATCAATGATGATATGGCAACTTCTACTTCTGCCACCATTACTACTATCACTACTACTATCACTACTACTATCACTACTGCTACTGCTGCTACTCTACTATTGCTGCTACTGCTACTATCACTATTGCTACTACTACTTCTGCTACTACTACTACTACTTCTAATGCTGCTGCTGCTACTACTACTACTACTACTACTACTATTACTACTACTACTACTACTACTACTACTACTACTACTACTACT
>JAAAKM020000888.1:0-15580 GCA_010016025.2 Alatinidae sp. Z8VKAUB7J3 | reverse complement strand
CAAG
This sequence comes from Alatinidae sp. Z8VKAUB7J3, assembly GCA_010016025.2. NCBI lineage: Eukaryota > Metazoa > Cnidaria > Cubozoa > Carybdeida > Alatinidae > Alatinidae sp. Z8VKAUB7J3. Next base: position 15,576 of record JAAAKM020000888.1, on the reverse strand, counting down.
CTATTGTGGTAATGCTCTACTATTTGAGAATTATATATAATTGCAATGTGTCTGCTGAGGATATATATATATATATATATATATATAAAGTAAAACAGACTATTAAAACCTATGTTAAAAGAGAAATATAAAAACGTTAAAAACAAGTTCTTGCTCAAGGCGAGGTTTCTGAATAAAATTCCTTCTTCAGGCTTTCATATATATGTATATATATGAAATTTATGACTGTGTTTATGTTTTTGCTACTTTCCACTTCATTTAAGCCAAATGTTCCACTTTAAGGTGTCTATATATTTTATGTTTTACAAAATTCTGCTTAAATAGTTCAATGTTTTTGATCGTTACAATAAGTCACAGTACTAGTAGTGTAGTAGTGATATTGCCTGCATGTAGGTTTTTACCACTGGTAACACTGATAGTGAAATTGTAAAGTGGATCCAAAAGTCAAAACAGCTCTATATTACACCACATGTAAATACACCAGAAATATCCACACTACTTATAAAGTAGTGCCAGTCTGTATATATTCATTAAATTTCATCATTTGTGGAGACATCCACAGTCATATTTCAAGGACAGAAGAAAACCTTAACAGTTTTCAGATGTTTTTGCCAATTTTTAACCCACTGATTCAGGGGGCTTCTGAGGGAGTAATTTATATCCATGGTGTATTCACATTATTTTCCTTACAGGACCAAGTGCTTTCCAGGATTGAGAACAATATTTATTGTTGAGTAATTAATAAAGTTATGGTATAAGTTAATGAAATGCTGTAACTGTGTTAGTGATATTAAACAGGCATATGCCACACATTACTGAAGAGATGAGAGAAAGTCTTTTTACAACTTTGTAAATTTATATAGAGATCCTGAAAATGCAAAGCCATTAAATAGGTAATTATAAAAGAGGCTTCATGAAGCCTTAAGAGTAAAAGCAATTAAAAACTTCAAAATGTTTAATCTACTTTTGCTGGAAGTCTCTGTGAAGACATGCAGATAATTTGGAAGCTCCCTGCACCACACTATTTCTAAGCCATTTATAAATGGCCATTGTGATAATTTACAAGCACTGCTTTGAAGAATGTAAAGAGCATTTGGAGAGTATGAGTTGTTATTTGCTTCTTTCTCTGTAACGGTGCTCCAGTTCAGTTCATTCTATGTTAATTGACAATTTGCAGTAATTTGCATAAACTATGTGTCAATAGGATCATGGACCATTGCCTATGCATCACTTATAAAAATCAAATTGGCCAGTGGCAGTAATGCGTTGTAAGATAGAAATCAGGTAATGCAAGGAGTCATGAAGCATAATGAAAATACCAAGCAGTACTTCCTTAACTAATATATACCTAATAACTTTTAGGAAATCTAAGCCACGCATCTTCACAGTTGTCATTTAGATGAGAAAGTGTATCATTTACCCCTTATTGTATTCTTGGGAAGTTGGTACTATACAAAGATATGAAACTCCAGAACACTAAGTTACCTTCATTATATATAATTACAGCATGGTGTTTTTAGGCACACTCATAAGTTAGTAAAATTCTTACAATTTACATGCTTATAAGTCAAATTTTTATGTGTAAGTATGGCGCCATTCATTCCTGAGGAGTTATTTTCATGGCTTGTTGTATTACAAGACTTATGATAAACCTTTTAAACTCTTAGTTCACAACTAATCTCAAAGCCTCCCATTGATAGCCACAACAAGTAGAAAGGGCAGCACTGCTTTAACTTCGGCTGATATTAGCCAGCAATTGCAGAAGGTGGCAAAACCAACAGTAGTATATACTGTGTATCCCTCAATGGTACCTCCTTCTTTACTAGGGCCATTTCAAGGAATCCTTTTATGGTGTTCTCTCCTTTATACATTCCATTCAAATCTTCTCTGACAGATGGTGTTAACAACCAATGTGTGTATTTGTGTTTGACAGAGGTGTGGTTCCTACAAGGTGATATCACCCTATAAATATTTATAAAGGTGGTGGATAAGCCAGGTCAGACTTCAAGCATATGTAGGAGCAATGAAAGATTTACAGCTGAAACATTGCCAAAGTTTATCATGAAAAGGAAAGAAAAAAAGAAACGTAGCTGTAGTGTAAACAATTATATATCTCCCTATTAATTAATTTCTTTAATGATATGTTGATGGCACCATTTTTAAACCCAAGCATAAGTCGAAATGCTGACTATATTTGCCTTATAACCTTCCCTGATACTGAAGTCTTTCACCATGACCCTTTGTGTAAGAGCATTGTCTCCATAAATTCCATGTTTTATGCCAGATAAAAGGATAAACTTCTGAAGCTTGTGTACAGCATTTTGAAATTTGTTAATGTCGTCAGAATTTGGAATAAGTCGGGTTCTTGTTCTACCATTTCCTATTTTATGCTGTACTTTCACTAACCATAGACTATACGTGGGCTCGATATTAGGCAAGGAACAAACACAATGTCGTTTATCGGTCATATTTATACGAATTATAAACGAAGACTACAATAACTATTGCACATATAGAATCGTTACAGAATTAACTGCGAAAAGACACCGCAGCACTTTGTTTTCAGGACCGTTTATTAACAAGGCAGAGAGTTAGTCTCTGTGCTAACACATAGTAGATTGTTGTTAATGGACTTCAGCTTTAGTTCTTTCCTTTCAAACTCTTGACATCGTTTCACAGCGTTGTCAAACAAAAGTCAAACTATTGATCAGGAGCGTGCGTAAACAGAGGGGCTTGTTAACGAACCACGCGGGCTTTTACTGGAGTAAAAACCGTTGTTAAATTATTCCAACTTTTATAACTCCTGTAATAGATTGCTTTCAAGTATTGACGCTCTTAAATAAAAGAATAGTTTATTGATCAATGAAACGCTAAGAATATCGTTTGAGGTCGTGGACAATGTATTACACCAATCAACGTATCTTATTTCGATTTTTTTTACTTTTCCGCAACACAAGCTCCTTGAAGTTTGAGTTGGAATAACTAGTCAAAGGTTGTGGTTTGATTTAAATTTTCGCGGGAAAAGCACATGGCCACGACGAGCACCTGCCAATTCCATACATAAACAATACAGCAGAGTTGTACCAAGCAACATAACAGCATTCAGGCAACAATGGCGGCTTTATACTCTATTATGCATAGTTGTAAACGGATCGACGATTGCCTTTGTTTGTCAAATATAAAAGGCCAAAGCCTTTCAAAAGACGAACACTCTATTAACATTTATAGGAAGAGTAATTCTCGAGAGTGGTCGTAGAATCCTCGCTCGATCATCGGGATTCTTGGCTTTATTAAAAACACATGAGATCTTGAAAGGAAAACATCGAGGAACAGGAACTACTAGCGAAAATGTTGTCGGCAAAACGGATGAAGAGACCGTCACTTACACTACATTTAGGTAACAGAACTTATAATTGCAAGAGTGCTTTTGATAATTTTTGTAGTTAAATTCACTTTAAAGGCTGCTAAGGAATACAAATTTATTGATAGCTGTGTTGAACCATGATTAGTTTTCACAAGACACATTTGTCCCCATTAATTAATGGCTTTTGTAACTTAAAGGCTACGACGGTGTATATTGTAGGTTTTAATCAGTAAATTAAGCTGTTCAAGTATATTGCGACAGTCACATGTTGTATTTTTGCACCGATGGTAGATATAAAGAGGGTCGATTAATGGTTTGTAAACCCCCAAACAAGTACGCACGCACACACTCCATAACACGTGCTCTTTCGAACTTTTTCGATTAGTATTCCTTGTTTTAAAGGTATAACCAACCAAGGATTGTTTTTAAAGTTTTATTGTAGTCGCTCGCAAGTCTCCGACTCGGTGAAACTTTTATGGAACAATCGTACTTTCAGGTATCACTCGACTCGCTTTGTAGAGAAACAAAATAAAGGGTTCGAAATAATTGTTTGTTTCACATTATATACATAGTATGTTTGTTAAGAAGGTACGTACGTAAAGATCATGTGATTGAGATTCAACGGTTGAAAATTTTAAAAGTAGGCATAGTGGCAGGCCGCATCATACCAATACAAAAATTTGTAGCGAACGCTCAAGATTGCAGACTTCTCTCATTTATTTTCAGGCTCTTTTTGAAGGCCTCTATTCACCCAGGTGAAGATGCGTGCCCTGTATAAAACCACTTCCTTGGCAGTCGTTTTACGATAGTTGGGGTACTTTTTTAATCGCAAAGGACAATTTTTTTGTATCAATTGTGTTTTACCTTCCTCATTTATTTCAGCTGACTCATGTTCTACCACAACAACTTTTTTTTGAATATTTCCCACTCGTTTATCGAACACTTCACAGTATCAGTTGTCATGTATCCAGATAATATGGATTATCGTCCTCTCCGCTCGTCATCTGAAGGTGTTTTAAGAGAAAGGGTGTTACTCAGGGCGATGTATACTTTACTTGACTCTTTTTACACAGGCATCCTGGCCCCTTGCACTCCACATGGCAATACGTTTTTTCCATCTATCAAGGATTTTTGCATGTTCTTCGACCGTCTTAAAAGGAATTCGAAGATCTTGTTTGAAATTCGTTGGTCTCCCGTAGATCGTTTCTCACGGAAGTCACTATTGAATACACTGTATGCCCGTCCATCAATGAACTTTCTTGATACATTCCCAAGGTAAAACTTAAGCTCAGACTGGTATTAGAATATATTATACTATATATATCAGGCTGACTGGAAGAAGTGTACTTGTCAATGATTCCTAGTATATTGAGGCTTCAAGTTGTTCCAGTAATGACATGAAATTTCATGACTAGAACAACACGAGAGACCAGGTTTCTCTTTAACAACGCATTTAGAAACACGTCTCTTTTTTGTTCTACGATATTTATCAAGCACTTCTGTCGTTGTCATACTGAAGTTTGTAAAGTTGTTGTACTTAAATTTACGCCTTCTCCCAAATTGTACTACCATGATACAGCGGTGTTCGGCAGTTAGTCTGAAGCGCTGCCGGTGTTCATATTTTAAGACCTGTAAAGATTCACAATGAACTTCTCTGTCAAAATATTTTAGTGACACAAAAATTTGATATTAGATCAATATGAAAAACCTTACTTTTAGTTTAACATAGCGTAACATATTGGATTGCGTTATTTTTGGCTCTTATAGAACACGCCCAGATTCTTGACCCAGATAAAGCATTGCATGATATAATATAGCCCCTCCGTCATTTGAAGGGTTGAAATGAAAAGAATGTATGAAGGACGAAATAAGAAAGAGTACAAGTACCTCCCAAATGCCACGATAACCATCACCTCCACCAGCAGCACCAATCTTGATTGCACACTTAGTATTAGCATTTAGCAAGATTGCATTTTGCACATATGGTCACGTGCCAATTAAGTTATCAAACGCGAGAAGCATATCAAACTCGAATTAACCACCACCACCAGGTTTTATTTCCAAAAGGAGAATCGGTCAGATTGGTTTGCTCGTGCTCACTGAAAGCAATAAAAGAGACCTTGGGCGCCCGCAAGATTTTTCCCGGGGGAGGGGGGAACCATTGTGAATAGGGACAATACACTTACTTAAACCAGTTTGTAAGGAACCAGGGCCCAATATCCCCAAATTTAAGAAACTCGAGGGCTGGATGGGGCTGCTCTAAGAAACTTAAAACTCTCTGAAAGCGGTTTAGACAGTTTGATAACGGGTAATTTCATGAATAGGCTAACCTGGAACAGAGGGTACCCTAAATAAAGTTCGAATTCACGAACAGTAGTGGGACTAGCCTCCTCCGCGCATTCCATCCCCTTCTCTTTGGTATTAGAAAATAAGAAACTGCTAAGAAACTTTGAGGGCTCGAAAGGTCAATATTTTAAGAAACTTCGAGGGCTGGATGCTGAAGTAGTTTCGTATAAAAAAATAAGTGTAGTCCGATATTTTCACCGATATGGCTATTGTTCAGCGATTTCGAGTGAGGGGCCAAATGGCTCCCTTTGCATCTACCGCGGACGTGTAAGGAAGAGACTTATTGACTTTATGAGGCATGGTAGTGTAAAGAAAAAGAATCCATCCCTTTAGTGTATTTCCAAATTTACATGGCCTTGTGTCTTCATTAGACGACTTCAGATTGCTTGCGGCTGTATGCAAATCGGAGTTGAAATCTGAAGTTATTTAGAGAAGCTTCCTGTATCCTTTACGGAAAGCGGTAAGTTGGGATAAATGCTTTGATCACGGTTAATATAGATTTACGAAGAGTGAAAATGTCAGCCAATTTGACTTCGGTCAATAAATTCTTTGTAAAACGATTGACAAGTTCGAAATTGTGAGAAGTAGAATTCACTGTTTTTGCTTTTCCTATTGCTGTTTTGACTGTACTCCTTAGAGTTAAATTATCTCTAACTCTAGTGTTAACTCTGATTTCATTTTTCTTTACAGGTGGCATTAAAGGATTTTACGAGTGCTATAAGAATTTAGTTTTAGACAAAGTAGAAGACAATTCATCGAATCGACTAGCCATTTCATCTGGATCGGAAACCAAGTTAACGATGTTAGGTGATAGCCCTGCTGTGGACATAAATGTACCAGCTACACGTATTCTACCATTCCTGTATCTAGGTAACTCCAGAGATTCCGAAAACGAGTCATTCCTTGAGAACAATAAAGTGAAGTATATCCTGAACTTAACATGTCATTGTGGCAATATCTTTAGCTCGCGAGAGGATTTTCATTACAAGCAAGTACTCATCGAGGACAATTGCAGAGAAAATATTTTAGCTGTTCTAATTGACGCCATAGAATTTATAGGTATGTAGGCCGACAGGCATTCTCATTTTCTCTTTGTAACGAAGCTTTTGTAATGCCTTCATTGATTTATGACATAAGGGTAGCTTGGGGTCTTGGCTCCTTTTAGGTATTCTCGCAAGTTGCGAGTGGAAGTTATTAGGCAGAGTCAGATTGCCGCGACCCACCCCCATTATATTTAGCCTCTGTTCAGGGATGTATGCTTTAATGGCCCAATTTTTACAGAAGCCCAGAGCATACTATATTTTGCTTTACAATCCATGAAGTAATTGTCGCTGTTTTGGTTGTTGATATTTTGACCTGAAAATTGACCTGAAAATTGGAGAGCGGCATCAAAGGTGAAGGTCCAAAGGGTACAACGTGTTGTATGGTGAACCTCACCTAAATTTTTCAGCTGAAACTTCTGTTAAGATGGGCTATTTTCTGATAATTTGTATATCTGATTGTAAAAACGTTATACTGTCTTCAAATCGGGCCATCTATATGTTTTACGAAACTGTGAGGAAAGCCATCGCTCGATGCCCCACTATTTATCAGGGAGCTGCACTGAGAGATTCCATGACTCGCACTGAACACAACCTCTTGAGCCCCATAATCCCATAGCCCTGTAATCAGCCCCATCCTTTCAATTAACCCCTACCAAAGTCGTCCTGCCCTGCAAGCCGTCAATTTAATTTACTTTCAAGGGTTAACTGTATGTCCAATAGAAAGGATTGTCGATTACCGGTAGTTAATGATTAGGCAATGCACAAGATAAGCACTGCTGATGTTTCGCTAAAGAAGAGCATCTTATTACGCGTTCCTGATCACGATAGACCTAAATAAATTGTCACTTTTCATTATCCAGTGCCATGACTTAGAGTCAACCAACGGCACTGATCAATTCATACAACCCAAACGACTTTGGTTACGTGCTGGCAACGATGTTCTTACAGTGCGGTACACATTGCGTTTGAAATGCCGCTGCAAAATATTTTTCTGTTGGACTTACGAACCAAGATGTGTTAATTTTTTTGATAGTATATAGTATATATAGTGGAAGAAATCCTTTTATAGGTTTTATAGGTTAAAGGTTAGTTTATAGGTTAAAAAAGCTATTATCTGTTCGGTTCTCTAGCTAGAGAATTTTAACCTGAGTCGATACTCTACAGCCTAACCAAAGACACTTGACTTGCCCATAGTTCCATGTGTTGACAGTTGAGTACACTTCCAAGCAAACGGATACAGATGAGCAAGTCTTTACCATAGTCTACGAGAGCCAAGGCGATCATGTGATGTACACAATTACTATCCTTATTGGCCGAGAACCGACTGTGTGACGTGGCTTGATTTTTAGAAATAGTCTGATCCGTTTCTCGAGTGGCACAGACGCAGCACGTCACATTTGCCGCGTGGCGTGTCACTTCGGTGTGAAAGGTTCGTTACTTTTGTATAGGTTCATGTCCAAGTGACATGCCACGTCCGATGCCACGTCGCATATGCCACTTCGGTGTGTAAGCTCCCTTACACCGCCCTTGTTGATCCGTTGGCTCGTGTCAATTTTGTTATGGATATTGATTAGTTTTATAAACCCCTTTAGTTCAGATTTTCAGCCCTTAACCTTTGCATTACCAGGCTATGTACTAAAACTTTTCTATTTTCCATTTGTTAGATGTGGCGAAGGACAAAGGCATGGCTGTTCTGGTCCATTGTCATGCGGGCATTTCACGCTCCCCGACAGTAACTATCGCCTATTTGATGTCCCGGCGAAATATGACTATGAAAGAGGCCTACAAATTTGTGAAGGATAAACGACCTTGTATAGCACCTAACTTAAACTTTATGGGTCAGTTAATGGAATTTGAGAAACAGTTAAATCGCACAGAGTCCACTTCCTCTGTAGATGTTGATAGTGTGGCTGCTTCGGTCGAAGAAACTGTGTCGGTAAGAGATGACTCACCAACCAGCTAGTCGTTTCTTGAGCGTGTTGATAAGAAGCAAGCTTGCTCTCTTGCGGATCAATATGTTGATGACGGTGGTATGACGAATATGTACTATATTTCGACCTTTTCGCTGAAATGTTCCTTCCCAGTGGAAATCGATAAGAAGATATCGTGTAGGTCGAGGAATGCGTTTCCAAGACCTCTGCTTCGGTCTCACACTTGCCATTAACGTCTTACCAATCTTTGATATGAGAGCGAGTAACTGTTGTTCTTGGGTACCCTCCAGATAAAATGGTAACGTACTCCACCCTCATTTTTCAACTGTAGGTCCGCAAGAGAATAGTATGGCTAGAGCTTTGGTCACATTACTGACCATTCAATTTAGTTTCATTTATGTACAAAGTGTATGTAATGTACAAATCCGGTTTTAACTCGAATGCATAATGTTGCATTCCACCAGTGCGATACGTCAAATGGGGCTAAGTTGTCAGTATAATATGTGTTTAGAGCAAAGCATTCAGGTCTTCCTTCTGTGCGCCTGTGGGTAGAAAATCTATTGGGACTTCCCAAGAAATCGTTTGGTGGCAAACGTCGGGGTTGTGGAAAGGCGTTCGACGTGCAGGTGATGGGTGGTCATTCTCTTGAAGACCAGGTGACCCTGCACTATATCTCGTGTATACTTGGTGCGAATAGATTGCAAAGGCTCATAAAGAGTGCATGGCCCCAAATAAATAATTTCTAGATGTATTAGCGCTTAGTTGCCCAGTTATCGCTGGGTTTCTAAACAAGAATAGTGAGAGGTTATCAGAAAATCCCCTACTATTTGAATTTGGCAGATTACCATCTGTATCGGGCTTTCTAAATGCCCCTTTTTTTGGCGTGTATTGTGAGAATGATCAAAAAACGCGAAACAGTCCTTCAAAGGATAACTAGCGCTTTCAGTCCATACTTTCCTTAGCCTATAGTTGTAATCTAACTTTGTCAATAAAATATAGAGTCATTCAGGACTTTAATTGAGTAATTATAAATTAGCACCTCCAATCATTCATGCAGTTATTATATTTCCCCTGTTGTTATCAAAGACTGTAATTTATAAATGTTATTTCTAAGCGTCCTTTTGGTGTCTGTCACCAATGTTTGTACACTGGGACCATAGGTGTACACTTGGAGTTCCCATGTACATCAAATTAACAATTGGATCTATAAAAGTATGCAGTTCTCCTCACCCATTTTAAAATGTCATTTCATTTTTTCCGACACACGTCCTACATTGGTAGCAAGACAGATTTAAGTGTTCGAAGTAATTATTTGCCAATCATCTTATTTGTTGCAAGTATTTGTTTAGTTATGTCCCAGGTAGGTCACGGTCTTTACACTCTGAAGTTTGAAGTTGTTACTAATGATCAAATTGTTTTAGTTTACTTATTATGGTGGGTGGTAAATTGCAGGGAGTTATTTAAATGATAAAGGTGGTCGTAAGTTCCTAAATTTCACTTCTGTATATATCACTTTTCGATTATTTCGTGCGTTACCAATAAACAGACAAAAACCCTTTCCGTGAAACGTACAATAATAGAGGAGCTAATGAAAGCAGCGTGGGGACAACTATGGGCATGGGGACAACTACCTTCCATAATTAAAACGACATGTTAATAAAATATTTACTGCTCAATAATACTGGGTTTCAAGGGTGATTTTGCAATTTTTTAGTACCCGAGGTTATTCTGATTTATCATTACTGTGCATTTTGTCTTGATCATGTCCCGTGGCATTCCTTGAGTCCCGCTAACTGTTTGTAGCGTCACAATAAACTTCCAGCCGCTAAGCATTTCCTTTCAACACCATTAATTGTTTTGCAGCATATATTGCATGATCACTTGACCATTCTTTTTAAAAAGAAACTTATTTCACTGACTCTGTTCCACTCTAAGCATTAATTTTCATGTTCCAGTAACCTGTATCTCCTAACAGCCTAGTTTCGCAAGTCTTGTTATATATGATGTTTGAAGAGGGTAAGAAAATCGGACACTCGCCAAATGAAAGAAGGGTGCTGTTCTTTATGGGACCCCGAAAGCAAGGTTCCAATGACCTGTTCGTTACTGCTGGGTGAAAGGCGCGGGCATCATTGATTGAGTTTGGCCTGCGCTTTCAAGCCAAATAGATGTGATATCTTTTATGAAGGTCTAGAAGCCAACGGGGTACTCGAGAAATGGAAGTTTTTTTCAGGTCTTAGCTCTTGGTCAGTTGTACAATTATTGATCTAATAAACTATATTTCAGCTTCGAGTCATGGCAGGCGGTATTCTATCGACAGTATTTTCTGTCATTCTAGGTCAAAAATTTGTCGTAGCAGTTCTAGATATAGAAATGGGGTTTGATTTGTTTTCTCGAGCTAACTGCCACCTGGTACATTCACATTAAGCCATTTGTCATGGTTGTTGTTGCTCCTGTTTGTGAAATGTCTGGTTAAAGTAACATTCGTAGGCTTTTCATTTATCCAAACAATCAATTGTCGTATGTGTTAATTAGTGTACAAATTTTACTGGTTATTTCTAATTTAAGAGTACAGTTCCATTGAAGGGGCAATTGATATTTGTATTGAGTTGGGTTTCATCTGGAGCCAATATGTTATGTCGTTCCAGATCTAGTCGGTTGTGTTGTATGGGTTCGGTGCAGCGCAACCGTCGTCAGGATTACTCTTTCCAGTGCATAACTTAGACTTAGTAGGTATGGGGAGGGTAGCATTATCTTATATGAATTGCTAGACGCGAAATGACATGTTTCTGCAGGTCTCTGAGTTCGTTTCCTCGTTGAAGTTAGCAAATTGGACTCTGTAAGTTCCTGTATGAATCACGAAATTCGTAAGTGGGTGAAACTGACGTTGACTATTGTTGGTGTCGGGCATTTGGTTGAATGATAGACATTTGCATTGTAGGTGATGGTATTTTTGTAGCATAACTTCTTTGATGATGTAGATAAAAGACAAGAGGATAGATTGCTTTATTCTGTAAATGCTATGAATGATGTGGAGAAACTCGCGGTAAAGTCGCTAACAAAATGTTCTTCGTTCGTCTTTGGTTGCCTCAAGTGTCACTACCAATTGCGCTTTTGCATTGTAGTTTGCGCTTATAGAAAGCGGATGCAGCCTGTTGTCTCAGATTAGTTTGTGATAGTTACAGAAATTCTAAAATTTATTTAGATGTGAAACTAGAAAGTACCGATTCCAGAAGATATTGAAACCCATGGCGTATACTTATCAAATTGTAGGAGGGGAGGGGAAGGCGAAACCTCAACTTTGACCTTCCTTGCAAGGGCATATATACACACCATAGATTAGGGGCAACATTTCGATAATACGCAAATTAAATACCGTTGTTGAAATTGGTTAGTGTTCTGGTATATTTGTATGAATTGATAGTAGCTTTTATTTTTTTTAAAAAAAAATTATGGGGGTTAACCACACCCTCTCGCCCCCATAAGTGGCCGCCAATGTCTCAAACGATTAATAACTTATATGTTGAGCTAACTTTTGTAGATAGCTAGGTAGATATTTTGTTTCTAAGATTGTTCTATATCAAGAATTGATAGTGGAAGTTTTATTGCAAAGGAACCGAATAATTGGGTAGCACGATTACCGGAAGTCATGCACGGAAAACAGTTTAGATAGGGAGAAATGTCTTAGCTTGATAGCGCATTGCTGCGAGAGTTGCAGAGGTAACAAGTTCTTAATGCTCTGAAGTAACAAAATGATGGATCAACTATGCAGGAGTTATAGGATTATAGTTATACGCATACACACTTTCACCAATATATAATACGCACGAATTAAAGCTGAAAAGACGAGTTGTTTACTCGAGGAAGAGGTTAACCGAAGATTTAAGTATTGCTTTAAAATTTTAACTCAGAGAAGCTCTTTAAGCAAAGTTGCCATGCAGTCGTTACGGTCACAGGGATCGCCATCAACGACCTCCCCGCAGTCACCTCCAGCTGACCGAAATGGTACGTCGCTCGGTGAGAGGATTAGCTAAATTACCCTCACTTAACAAAACTGACGTGCATCTCGCTCAGCACAGTGAATAGTCTCCATTACATTTACTCATTCCTACGAAAAATGTGCTTTACGCACAGAGTATTTTGTCATTTCAGTAGGTTTTCTGTGTTCCTCAAATTAAGAAAAATAAAAAAAGTAGAATACCGCATTGCAGTGCTTTTCGTGACTTCCAAGTAGACCTGAATTTGGAATTGCACCTCATGTGACTGGAATCGGATCTTAAAGTTGCAACAGCACGTCTGTCGCTTCTTCTACAATACAGTAGATACGATTGCGTGCGTTTGCACTTCTTGACTTCAGCGGGAAATAGTGTTCCGTCAAAAATTTTCAAGCATATGGAAACGACTTGGATATGATTTCTCCAAGTTGAGGAATTTGAGAATGCTACTGGAAATCTTGAAAATATTGTTCATTGTACAGAATCCAAATAAACATCAACATAAAAGTTGCCGACTCCTGTTGCAGTCTTTATAAGTTTGACCACAGTACCTCAATAAACAGGTCGAGAAACTTTGCACTTAGAAGGATAGCTCCCGGTTCATTTCCAACTTCGATGTTGAAACGTACCATCACGTGACCCCTAGGATGTACACAGAATAGTGAGCTTGATAGAAAATGGTGACAGTCACGGCGCCATCCTCAATCTTGATGAAGTTGACGATGCTAATGTTGACCTTCTCTTATAGTCCTCAATCACTGCAGCTGAAAATTTTGTAAGACTTCCAAATCGATCACTTACTGATACTCTCCACTTCAATTTTCTTCCCGTCAATTGAAAAAACATTACAAAGAAAAGGTCCTTATTATTTTCTTTCACTTACTTCCTTTCAGTGATAGATTCCCACGGACTGTTTTCACGGCCCCGTATTTGAATTTCAGCAATACATTTTGGTAGCACGACGTAAAACAGTTGCCGAAGTAAATGAACAGTTAAGTCAATATTGTGTTTCATACATGAACGGCCTCTGGATGAAAACGTAACCTTCCTTCAAACCAGTGAAATGAGTAATTACACAATTTTATCTTACAATTTCGATATATCTCGCTTAAGTATATTCACTTCATTCTGATACGTATTAAATGCGTTCCCGCCGTTATCGAATATTCTACATAACTATGAATAATTTCATGTTGTCGGCGATTTTAAGTTTTACGGAGAATTTTACGAAATCTCACGGAGAAACTACTTGTCCCTATTGGTGTTATTAGGATATAGTCTGATTTGAAAACAGTACAAACTGCCCCCTCGTTTATTTCTATGCTTATTTGCTTTAATCTACGATGTTTCACCGAAAAATACGCGTGATTGAAGAGGGAGCAAAACGTTTCCGCTTCATTAGCACAGAATCACGATGTCCATACTGATCAGCTGATCCATGATAAGATATAACTATGAGACGATCCTCGAATCTTGTGTACAAGGTATATGTCATTACTGATGTCAGAACTCCCTCACATAACACGAGTTAAAATAGAAAGCAAAAATAACAAAATGTGGTTGCAAAAACGCTTTAACTGATCTCCACTAGTCGTCGTCGTCTTTATGTTTCTTGTAGTCATCATGACGTTACAATCTCCCTTTCGTCGGGTTCGACCGTAAAGTTGACTAGATAGATTGGATTTTTAGGGATAGTTGTGCTGTAATCTATTTTTGTTGGCAATCAAAATGACGGTTAATGCCCTTGCAATGACACAGCTGCTTGGGACTATATCGAATGTTGGTTCACTGCTGAAATCGCCGATTGGTGTGAAAGTTGATACGCCAGCAGCTTTTCCCTGGTTCACATATATATGTTTTCATTAAAGCTGCAGTCATTGCCTTTCTTGAATACTCAATATTTCTTCCTTCACTAGTTTAATGTGCAGGTTTATTGCCGGTAATTCTCACATCAGTGAGTCAAGCGCTAAAGTATCACACATAATAGTTTTTCTTCGTATACAGTAAAGTAAGATTGTCACATATATCACTGTACATTGCTTCCACGTTTTTGCTACGAGTAAGGCAATTCTCTACAATGCATGTGAAACATTTTTGCTGGCAGACACAAACTAGTGTCTTTTCTGAAGAATATCGTTTAGCTATCTTTTGGTCTCCCTCTCTCCTCCTTCATCTTTTGAAAATCAGTTCTCTCTTTCATAGAATGCAGCATTTTGAGATGGTCTTTCAATCTACTAACCCATATTCCCTCTTTCGTGAATAGGCTACTGCAAAGCAAACACACCATGGTTTGTATTGCTCATTTGGGCTTAGTTGAAAGCCCAATTTAAGGTAAAAAACGTCTTATAGACAAAATGTTTCCTTTTCTCTTCTGTCTGAGTCTTTTCACCGCTATGAACAAGATAATCCTACAAATACAGCTATCATCGAGAAGAGATGATGTGAAATGTTAGTCTTGAAAACAACACTAGAGAAATAGAAAAGTATGTCACCACCGGGGATCGAACCCGTAACCCACGCTTTCGCAGCGTGCACTCTACCAACTGAGCTAGGTGACCTCCGATGTTAATATACTTTCATTTCTCTAGTCGCCACATTAGCTCCCAATTATCCACCGGTGGACATTGACATCCATCTCAATGCAATTAGAGACCAGCCTCTCTGTACCATGTGACTTGACAAAGGAAGAACTGCTCTCCTGGCCCGTCTTCAATCCAAAGCCTATTAAAGTTACGAAGTATCATCGAAAATACAACTGTCTTTAAATTACACTCAACACATTTTGATGAATGTTCTGTCCATTTCCATTCTTACTAAATTGATACCATTGATTGTTGGTAACAAGGTTTGACGGGCTCTAAAATAACGTTTCGTGTATCAAATATTCCACACAAATGAAA
>JAAAKM020000887.1:0-15581 GCA_010016025.2 Alatinidae sp. Z8VKAUB7J3 | reverse complement strand
GTAAGGTCTTCCTTGGCAATAGATTTATCTCTATGTATCCTCTCTGGAAAGGTTAACTTACGAGACCGATTATGAGATGATTGGTGCCTACATAGTACAAATGATGAAACATTATAATTCTGAGGTCATGTGAGCTTAAATGGGTAAAAAGCCTCACTTTTAAAGTTGTGACTGTCACGGAGTAGATACATTGGATGTAATTAATTTCTTTAATGTCAGAACATGTATATCTTCAAAACCAATATACGTACCATGGGTGGAAGATCCTCCGTTTTAATGAAAACATTTAACTTGATATATCCCTGAAACAAAGACAAAATTCAATACAAGAAATCAGTAGAGGATATGTATACGGACTTTGTAATATCGAAGGTTGCAATACCTAAGATGCAATATAGGTTATATCAAAAGATAATGGTGGGCTGAGTGTTAAGATATGTAGCCAATGGATAGGATAGATACAACAATTATAAACACCATTGCATCTTAAGAATGGTGCACGATTTCTGAAAAGTTTAAGTTTAATGATATTGTCATAAACTTTGACATAACTTGAAGGAATTAAATATAGCATTTGGCCAGTTTGGAATTAGAAATAATGAATATATTTTTTATTTTCATGGTTTTGAGTTTTCTAATTATACATGTTTATGATGACATATAAAAAATAAGCAAGAAGAATATCTCTGGTATTACAAATATATGTTTAACGAACCAAGCAAATCCTTCGTGACATTGGCCAGAAAAACCGTGTTACCGTTCATCAATACAAATCACTAATTTCCGGGACGGGAGAACAGGGGCGAACAGGGGGCCATGGCCAAAGATTTGCAAAATCTTGCTTTTTTCCGTGACCACTTTTGAGCTTTATCAAAATTGGCTGCGATAGACATTGTACTACATTCACATTAAGATATACATATTGACACAAGACACCCTTTCCACACAACGACCAAAGGCACCTTAGTGAAATGCAAAAAAATTAATTGAACACAGCCTACTTGGCCCCTTTCCCAATCTGACTTATCTTCCCCCGTCACCGAATTTGCATTTTGCAGTTTACTTTCCATCCTAAAATTTTGAACGTTTAAAGTATGATATAGATTTTGCAACCAGCAATGGTGGCACAAATTCCGGGCTTGTATCCCATATTACAACATACCTTGACGTCACTGCCTTTGTCATCAGTAAGCACAGCCCATTTGCCGTTGTAGCGATGACCTGAGGGACGATAGGAGATATAATTGAATGCAAGGTCAAAGGTTTATTTGATTGTAGTGTATTTTAAGTTGGGTCAATTTTTTATTTCATTGTTGACTATTTTACGTTAGATCAGTTGTTTATTTTACTGTTACTCAAGATGAAGGGCGGGATGCTTTGCCGTCATGAATAGATACCACGAATTGTGTTAAGACCCTGGTGGAAAATTTGCTACTGCTACTCAGTGTAACTTAAGTGAAGAGGGTCAGAATGGAGACCTTTGAAGATATCGCTCCACTTTTAGCATTAGTATTCTCTTAATTTTTTGTTATTATCTTAAAATAATAAACCACCCGCTTGCAGTGCTTTATATCAAGATTTGCTATTGCAACAACCAACCAGGATGGATTAAGAAAGATTGCAAGTACGCATTATTTCGTCAGAGCGAAATTTGAATAAAACGCCATTTACTCAAACCTTGACAAATAAATACAAAAAATAGTATGTGAAGAACCTTCTATTTAAAATATTCTCTTAGCAGTGTCTAGTCCTCTGATTTACCATTTACTATTTAACAATTGTCATATTGTATTTACGAGGTCTCATTTTAAGCAAAGTTAACCAATACAAACTAGAATTTTGTATCGCACAAACGTAATGTGTTACACACAGTATATAACCTTGAGGTACACCTTACCTGGTTGCTCATATACATGCCACATGTCAATCTGTCAAAAAGCAAGAAGCCCAAGATTACAGAAAATAACTAACTAGGTCTTAAAATGCGAAAAATTTACCAAGTTAATAATACTTTCCTTCATTTTCCTACTGTTCTTGCATATAGTTTGTTACAAGTTACTCCTCTGATGTATTTTTAAAACTCGTCTGAATATTCTTTACTCTATTGTGAAGCTACTCCTGAGACTATTATCTGCTCTGAGAATGGAAAGCTCTAACCAGGTACTTGGTTACTGGATAGACACAGGATAAGAAAGGGACGAAAATATCGTTTCGAGTAGAATCATGTTTCAGCAATTTCAGAAAAGGGATAAATAGTGATGCCATAGTGATGCAATGTTACGATAGCTCCAGCTCCTTCAATTGCTCCTACAAATATTGCTGTTATTCAAGAACGACCAGGGAACAATAGGCTACTGGCCACATGACAAGAATAAACCACACAAGTCAGTCAGTTCTTGCTTTGTATGTTTCCCATTTCAAAGATTTTCTGAAAAATATCGTAGCACAAGGGCTTTTAAAGATTTCATCTTGGGATTCAACTTTAAAAATATCATGAAAAAAAGGTTAAATATTAGTCGGAGCTGCATTTGCTTTTACTAAGAGGTTAATAATAGATATGTTCAGTTTATACAAACTGACGTAAGATTCAAGGTTTGCATCATAACTCAACCTCTCTTACCTTAAACCTTCCTATTAGAGTGTGTCCCGAGTAAGCCTAAAAAGTTTACAATAAACAGAGTCATAATAAAATAAACAAGCCAGTGATGATGAAAATGATCTTTCTTAACAATGAAGCATGATTTACAAACGTCTGTTGCAGAACTGGCCTACCATCACATGTTTATTTCCATTTTTTGTGCGTGTGACATTCCATAGGTGCTGAAATGCTGATGTTAGCAATGAATATCTTCTCCAAGCAATTGCTCTATTTTGTTGCTTGGCAACCTTTGGTCTGAATTAAAACCTCGCGGACTAAGAGGTCCATTTCATCAAACAATATACAAAATGGCATTATCAAGAAATTTGTTCTTAAAGCACTCGAGTGTTGCCAGTCGTAGCCACCGTTCATACAACTATGATTGCAGCTCCTTCCTCAGTGCTACTGTTTCTTGTACTATACTTCCGATAAAGCAAACCTCCACCAATCCAATCCAAATAAGGAGCCCACTGCAGCCCCCATCTCGTCTCCTTTCCATTATTTAGATATGTGATTATGATTTCTTTAAAGTTGTATTGGGTATTGTTGTCGAAGAGGCAATTGTATACGATTAGCGTTCTGGATATTTAATGCCTCCTGCTTTCGATGTAACAGTTCGTTGAGACATTCTGATGGCAAGCAAAAGACATTTAGATTTGAGTTAAGAATATATTTAATGTTGAAGAAGTTGTAGTTGATTTTGAAGATTTGAGCCTTTAGTTGTTTTCAATTGACGACAGCTAGTTAATACTTCATATAAAGGACAAAAACAGACGATGACTTTATTCTAATCTGCTACTCACAGACTACCAACAAACTTTTCTAGAAACCGAAGTGCATATAATGCAATTTATTTGCCGTAAACTAATGATAAAATCTTTGGATTCTACCAAAGCGTCAAACGTCGATCATCTCTTTCTATTTAATGCTTAGATACTTACTGCGATGGTCAAAACTTCGTCCAAAAACGATTCCTTCGTTTTCTTCTTCACTTTGAATTCAAATTCCTAAGAAATGGAGAGAGCATATATTGATGGGCGAAACAGTTTGTGTCAGCAGATTGAGTATATTTGACACTTTATTCTATCATTAATATTTTGAATTATGCAATCCACATCGTGCATGCTCCTTAAGCATTCTGGTATGATAACACATGGATTATTTTAACTCCCTTGATGCAAGCTTGCTTGTTTTATAGTTCAGATATTGTCTTGTCACTCCATTCTGCACTGATCAGTTACCAAAATCTTTCTTCTGGAAATACTAAACGTAAAACGTTCATTGGTTTATAGCAGACGTGTTTCCTTTCTTTATTTTTACGTTCAAATCGCACTTCAGATCAGATAGAAAAGATACGACACAACTTCATTGGCGAGTAGAAGGACTTCTAGGAATCACTAACCCTAACGTTTAGTATCAAACAGTTTAAACAATGTAGGTAAGCATATTGTTATAAAACTCGGCGCAATGTAAGTGTAAATATTATTATTATTATTATTATTATTATTATTATCAAAAATCATTAGTTGTGCAATACGAACCAGTTATTACATTTTTTGTAGAAAGGATAAGGAATGGACTAATCCTGAGTTACTTATTCGGTAAATAGAATTCTTTTCTTTTCTTTTTTTTTTAATTGTTGTAGTTTCTGGTTTGTTTCTTTTTATTTTTATTTTTTTAATTTTTTTTTTTAATTTTTTTATTTTTTCTCTCTCTCGATGATTGAAAGTATTTCTTGTCTCTAGGGTTGTATATCGTAACAGTATTGATATGCCTTTTGTAAGAGAGTGTGATACTGTGTATTGGTGTTATGGTGAAATAAAATTTGAGTTTAAAAATTATTATTATTATTATTATTATTTCACATTTTGCGTCTGACTGTCCTTATAGCCGATCTTTGTGCCAACAGGAGGGTCATAACAAATGACCATTGCATATCAGCATCTTCTTTTCTCAGACTGTCTGTAAAATTCTGACAAAATTATTTATAATTATCATTATTATTATCATTATTATTTACTGTAACTGTAAATTTACAGGAAGACTATATGGCAATTTATTATTAGAACAATCCATGAGTTCAACATGTCTCTTCTTAGAGTGACATCTATTTTGAAAAAGCAGCATAGAAACAGAAAATATGTCACCAGTGACATCAATGGCAAATATGGCATTAAGAACTAGCTTTGATTCAATTCTTCTATAAAAACGGCGCCCATTTTGCTTTCAAGGACCCAATAAAATTAAATCTAGAATGCAAAGCGAGGTCTTAAATCTAAGATATGTAGTGAAAAGTTCATACAAGTGTATGTTTCCTTGTATACAAAAAGTTAACTCTCTCCGACGTTACCTTCTCCCATAGTGGGTTATTGTCCTTTATTCTCTCCACAGTCTGTTTTTGATCGTTAGCAAAACTGATTTTGGCATACGGATTGATGTCGACCCCAACCAAGTCTTTGCCTTGGATGACGTCTATGTGAAGCTAAACAAGATACACGGAATTTACAGTCATACTTCAGAAAACAGGAATCAGTAAAAGCAGATACGTGGACAGCACACAGGCAGAGTTTGAGAGGAGAGGGGATCAGATGGAAATGAATGTATTGCGCGGCACGTAATGAAGACACAAACAAAGGCTTTTCATTTGTAAAAGAGATCTTAATCTACAAGCTACCTAATACAGCATGGGCGCCGATAAATGTTGCGGGCTGGGCAGATACTGGAACCTAAGGTATCATTGGACATCATTAAGTGTTATATCAAGTTCTTTATTTTCTGTACCCAATGCATCCCTCCTATTAGCACTTACTATCTAAAAAACATTTTGCACTCAATTTTTTTTTGTCTTACACTCCTCTGAATACAAATTCCAGAAATGATGAAAATGAAAAGAGCGAAAGAGTCAACCCAACTAGATTTTTGAAGGAGCAAATCAAAGTTAGGACTCTTTGAATGGCTTGTGTCTTTAGATCAATCTTAGTGCACTACAACTAGATTAATTGAATAGGCCTTATGAGAAAACAAAATCACTTTGCATGCATAGCAGATGTTTTCTCGCTTTTATATGGACTGACTCCTGAACGGTCACATAAATAGGAAAAAATGAAATAGATCTAGAAATAGGGGCAACATGCTGTCATCAAAGTTAGTGAAAACACTTAATGCATGGAGGCACACAGTTCACAAAGTACATTGTGATTTTTACAGTTCTACTTGACAAACAGATGTCTGTAAAGTGAGAACTTTGGCACTAGTATACAAAAGCTGTACGGACGTCTATAAAGTGAAGAGTTGGAAGATTTTGTCACCACTCCTTAAGAAGACAAGAAAATGAGCTCTCTTCCCACAGCGATTGTTTGTCATGCCCTATGACCTATATCATATACCCTATGACCTTTACCCTATACCCTATGACCTACATCCTATACTCTATGACCTATGTCCTTACCTGCCAGTTTTCAGATTTTCGGACTGTCATCAACGGTTGTTCTATGCGAGGATGCTTCTTTCTACGAAAAAAATGTGAAAGAAGCAAAAGTAAACAGTGAAATACTTCATGACAACTCCTACATCAGTTAGCTATCATCTCTTACCTAATTGTAGGGGGCTGCAGGTCATTAGTCAGGGGGTAGTTGTATCGGTGGAATTTCATAGATTTGAGTATAACAGTTTAGGGGGTAATGGGATACCTTTCAAGCAGTGTAAAATTTTGTGTAAACACGTACTAAGAAACAGAGACCTGTTCTTAACTTTTGGAAGTTTTAAGTCTCTTAAACTCCAGTTCTAGACAATTATTTTCTAGGACCGTGTAAAGAAGCCCTCATATGCTGTTGACTATTTCCTGCAAGGGTTCATATGCCAGGCAAGGGTGTTCAGCCATTTCAATTTGTCGTATAGCTTGGATGAATTAGTTAAAAAATGTTAAATCCGACAATTCCTAGTGCAGTACCTATATATGGTAGACCTGCCAATGCCATCAAGTTATAATCAAGAGAATTGCTTAGTGAGCCTACGGGAGAGTGAACATCTTAAACATATATAACAGACGAACAGAGACTCAAATAAATTGATGTGTAAGTGTGACATTTTGCGAATCAGTTCTATTTAACCCGGAAGGCCACGTGCTGAGATCTAACTCAGAGGCCAAGAACAGGATGCCTTGCGACGGACGAAAACCCAAAAACAACAAAACAACACACAACTAACAAAACAACAACCAAAACGACAACAAAAACCACAAACAACAAACTGTCCACAACTAGAAGTAAAAAAGGAAAATACACCACGGCTTCCAAAGCCCTTGTTCGGATACAATGCAAATTCTTACTTTCTTTCAATTTGGGCGCCATCAGTTTCTGTGCTTGATTCTGATTCGTTGAAAGGAAAGCTGGAGCTCGTGGGAGGGTCGAAATGAATGATGGGTTCCTCATCAGGTTCTTTAATAGGCAATTTGGTATCCTGAGGGGGGTAGTAATAAACATCCATGGCCAAGCGACACTAAAATATAAATTAGAATAGTCCTTTTTAGAAATACATGTCGTGAGGAGCGATTACGTTCCAAGACCACTGAAAATACGAATATCGAATTGCTTTTTTAAATTATTGCTATCTCATAGCCTCAAAACCTCAACTCTCAACTCTCAACAAGATAATTACGCATCACTTTTATACGTATATATTAAAGTAATAATAATAATTTTTTACTCAATTACCCAATACCTCAATGCCTTTATTACTAATCTTCATGATACAATAAGATTTCCTGCTGTTTTCTCCTGGCATGGTACATGTGACAGCAGGATTGATATAGAAGAGTGTTTAATTAGTATACTACTAGTACTACTACTACTACTACTACTACTACTACTACTACTGCTACTACTACTACTAATAAAAATAATAATAATAATAATAATAATAATAATGATACTACTACTAATAATGATATCAATAATGATACTAATTTTAACTTATATGTATAAATAACAAAAACAATAATAATAATATTAATGATATTGATAATGATATTAATTTTAACTTTTATGTATAAATAATAATAATAATGATAATAATAATAATAATGGTAATAATAATGATGCTAATAATTTTCACTTAGATTGTGCCTAATTTCATGTATAAAAAAGACTGATACGGGTCAAGAAACTGAATGAAAATTATTCCTTAATCATGCGACTTTGAAATGTATGACATTACATATAACAGTGAACGATGAGTTTTCTTACTTCATTCTAGGCGGTGATTGCCGATAAAGAATCACGAGCACCAAGCTTATTCAGATTCTAAAACGTATTTTTCAAAGGTAAAGTTCTCGATCGATATTTTGAACAAAAACAAGTTGACTCTGCCTAAAAATATGAAATGGATAAAATATTTGTAGAAATTTTGAAATTACAGGTAATCCTTTACTGCAATCAAAGTAATAAAAGTATTAAAGGAGGCACAAGTTTACTCACATTACTTGAAATTAAAAAAAACTCACGAAATGAGTCACAAAATTTGGTGGACAAGATACAGAAGAGTATTTTACATGAATGTGTTAACGATTAAAAGTTACGATTTGACGATTTATTTGTGCAATGAAATTATTTTGTCAAGCTTGAGAAATTCCTCTCTAGGTATAGGATAGTTTGATTTTTGCTGCTTGGATGTTTTAGTTCAGTCGAAGCGCGACTGAATTTCACAGGTCCGGATGACTCCTACTTGTTAACACCTTGCACTTGCCCGACGTATTTTGAGTTGTAAATTACGCTGTTTTGTAAGTGGCCTATCATGCTGTCCAAGAAGCATAAAAAGTTCTGAGTTTTAGTCTATAATATATATAAAGCCTTACTATTCTCATGGAGGTTTTAGGATCTGTCATGTAAATATCCACTTCGGCTTTCTCGCGAAACTTTCTCGCTTCCAATATGCATCGTGCAAGAACTCTGAAAGGAGAAAAGGAGACGATCAATTGATACAATCAAAGAACGGATTCTAGCTGAACACACTTATTGGTCTTATAAGAAAATCTGCGATAACCCTACTACTAAAACGTTTTCTTTGCTTCCAAATTTAGTAGTCTAACTGTTCCTTAGAATCTTTATAACTCTTATAGCATTGTTTAATAGAGTTTTTGGATTTAAAACATAGTAAACCTTAGAAAAACTCCAGAGAAACAGAATATATGTCACCACCGGGGATCGAACCCGTGACCTACGCTCTCGCGGCGTGTGCTCTATCAACTGAGCTAGATGACATCCGAGGTTAACATATTCTAATTTTCAAGCCACGAAATTAGCTTCGAGTCATCTACTAGTAAAAATCGACATCCGGACGGACGCAATTAGAGACCAGCCTCTCTGCGCCATGTGACTTGACCAAGAAAGGACTGCCCTCCGACCCTTCTATCTGTCCAAAGTCCATTAAAAGACATATTTTCTATTTCTCTGATGTACTTTTCAAAACTAACCTTTCAAACCCTTAATCGATTATGTAATCGATTAGGTAATCGAAAATGGTCGATAATAAAATTTCTTACGTATTTATAAAAATTCATTCATATTTTCCAAGGTGAAGAAAAGTAAATACAATTTTAAGTGAACAGCAACAAGTAATAAATCTATATAACTATATATAAAACTATGATAGTCATGCTATCGATGGCGTTAGTACATGTATGGAATTCAATTCAGAACTTCGTGACGTAAATTAACCTCTTGTCTTGTGGTCAGTAAAAATTTAAGTGGATCTGCAGTTAGTACGGCCCACATCCACATTGCTAAATATAAAACGAGGGGTCAGACTGAAAGTAAAAAAGCGATATACTTATTTTTTATTAAAAGAAATCAGTTTATAAGAAACCAGGGCTCAGTCTCCCCCAAATTCAAGGAACTCGAGGGCTGGATGGGGCTGCTCTAAGAAACCTAAAGAATCTCTAAAAGTGGTTTCGACAGTTCGATACCGGGTTATTTCATGAATAGGTTAACCTGGAGCAGAGGGTACACTAAATAAAGTGTGAATGAACTAACAGCAGTGTGACTAATTGGCACTCTTTTGTTTGAAATATTTGGTCTTGTCTTTGCACATGCACACTTAATGGGTGTGTCAATCAAGGCAGAGCAAGCTAATAAGTGAACTTGAGTCAAGTGGCAGTTTCAAATTCTACTTCATCCTTTATGATATGCATTGAAGCCCCGCTATTTTCTAGCCCCCTCCGCGTATTCCACCCCCTTCAATTTGGTACCAAAGAATAGGAAACTGCTAAGAAACTTTGAGGGCTCAAAAGGTCAATACCTTAAGGAACTTCGAGGGCTGGACACTGAGGTAATTTCTTGTTAAAAAGAATACCGTAAATTACCGACTTAGCACCCAGGACTCAAATAAGCGCCTATGTTCAAATAAGCTGCCAGTTTGGGTAAAATGTTTTTCACAAGTGCCCAGGTCCAAATAAGAACCCAGGTCAAGATAGCAAAGATGTGGATGCAGCAGCTTCAGAGTTATCACTTTTAGATGATAATACAGAGGACGATGAGGATGTATTGATTGACTGAACGTTATGATTCAATTTATTCTATAGAAAGATCATGTATGTTTAGTTCTCTGTTTTTCCTTTCCTTATTAAGCGCCCAGGTCCCAATAAGCGCTCAGTCCGAATAAGCGCCCACCCAAAACCTTTGTTTTTAAATAAGCGCCCAGGGCGCTTAATCGGTCATTTACGGTAAGTGTATCTGCTATCCTGAGCGAGACCGGATGATCGAAGACCGGATAATCGAAGACCGGATAATCCAGGGACGGATAATCGAGAAAGTATTGGGTTTCTGTGCTTTTGAACCAGTTTTTCTTAAGTACAAAACTCGAGGTGATAGGACCAACCCCTTCAATATAATGTTCATCATGTAAAGGAACTGTTTCCAATACCACCGTTTCTCTTGAAAAGTACTGAAGAACCAAATCCAGTCAACAATCTCACACATGTCTTGCTTACAGCCAGGAAATTACGACCTACCTAGGTAATCCGTTCTGGATGTAGCCTCAGAGAAGTGGATGGATCTCGCACTGGAATACTTGCTTCTTTGTACGTAAGTACAAGATTTATTTTTCTTGGCATGATTTATTGTAAGATGTAACAGGAGTTTCTTTGGCTGAATTTCACCGATATAATAATTCCGTTCCTGTTCTTAACGGTTCCATCGAAGTCTGAATAAAAACTTCTACTAGACTGGCCGTTGACGAACAGACGATGCAGTTGTATTTTTATCCATAGCTTCCAGATTCACCAAAGATTTCAAGTTATTCCTGAAATGATGTTGATACCGGTCCTGACATGATTTTACAATCCCATGATATGTGTTTGAGATGGAATCAAATTTGTAAGCAACCGTCCTTTCATCTCACTCCATCACAACTCGACATTTTGATAGTCAGCACGTGTTGTGATAGAATTGAAAAAGAGCGGCAAAATGTCAGCATTAATTTGCATATCTAGAAAAACACTCGAATAGAAATTGTATCTTTCGATTGATACACGTTCGAATGCAACGCCTGTATGATTGAATAATTCTTGTGAAATCAATGCGGATGTAGGTTTGAAATTATTGCCAACTGCCATGTTAGTTTTCTGTGAGCGTTCTAGTAATTTTGGGAAGGAAGGGCAGATTGTTTCAAAATGTTGCTTCTAGTCTACTTTGAAGCAAATTTCGTATTCTTCTACAACTTCTTAATTGAAGATTGTAGTCATTAGGATAACTTGTATACTGCCTAGACTTTGCTATCATTTTCGCAGGTATATTGAATGCATTTCAATTGCTACAATATTCGAAGTATATTAATGAGCTTGAAATTGATAAGTAGATCCATTTTGTAGACAATGGACATGGCGTCAGTCATAACATTGTCTACAATTTTAATTATCTTTAATTTTGATCAAAGCGGAATAATTACAGTTGCGAAATATCAAATAACTGACCGATGTCTCACTTATACTTAACTTAGGCCGCGGATTTAGTCTTTCTGTAACTTTGCAATGTTTTATCCAACGCAGAATGATCAAACAACACGCAGTGGATAGGATCACGAAAGTTGAACGGGTTGCTTCGAGAAACACTCCAGTCAAACCATGAAGAAGATATTCTCGCCATCCACGAATAAAGATATCAGATGTGAAAGTGGATGATACAGTCCAAGAGACAGTTTACCAAAATAGTACTGGATGTAAAGTCTGTGATGCCTTAATGAAGATATATCGGAGCAGAGAAATTCAAAGTTTTAATCTCTGACTAGAGGAATCTAAAGGTAAAGCCATTTGATTGATTTATTTTTATAAGAAATTACTTCAGCGTCCAGCCCTCGAAGTTTCTTAAAATATTGACCTTTTCAGCTCTCAAAGTTTCTTAGCAGTTTCTTATTCTCTGGTACCAAATAGAAGGGGGATACGCAAGGGGGAGGGTCTAGTCTCACTGTTGTTAGTAAATTCACACTTCATTTAGGGCACCCTCAGTTGCAGGTTAGCCTATTTATGAAATAACCCGTTATCAAAATTGTCTAAGCCCCTTTTAAGAGATTTTTTAGGTTTCTTAGAGCAGCCCCATTCAGCCCTCAAGTTTCTTAAATTTTGTGGAGATTTGGCCCTGGTTTCTGATAAACTGGTTTCTTATAAAAAAATTAAATGATAAACAGTCACAATTGTTATGTTTTTATTTTGATAACAACGAATTGCAACATACCATAATCGACATGGAAATAAATAAACCTAGGGATAGTATATATCTAGCGCTCATGAAGGTGATGGGGCAAGGTGGGGCGCACAGCTCCCTTGAGAGAATTCACTAGCGCATTCTGCCCCCCCCCCCACCGATGACATTTTTTTCGGCATATACATTTTTCAATTTAGTATATCATGATGCATTGAAAACCAGCAATGTAGGGATGACTATGGGATGACTCTTGCCCGTATGTCCATACGTGTGTCCGTTGAAGTATTCCTCAAAAATGCCCTCCGTGATATATAACTTCTGAACAGCGCAAAAATTGTATCTTTGGAATTAGTGAACAAACTCTGATGATCTTAAACCAATGGCTTAGTGGTAAATTTAACCAAATATGGATACCATTTTAGGATTTTTTCCAGAGAATGATGAAACTTGTGACCTTCCCCCTCCCTCCCCCCTTGATATTTTGAAAATCCCAACCGTCCTATCTTTCTTAGAGGTCTAGCTTCGTGATCTTTATCTAGGACTTAATTACTCCTCGCACCCTAACAAATTATTTCTCAAATGCTCAGAGAGATGGTCAATACTCACGTATAAGATGGAAAGAAAGGTGGAAAGAATGTCTTGCGCCTCATCTCAACTATCAAGGTGTCTGTCTCATCACGTATGTCACCTTTTAAATTAAAGTCTGCTGGCTGTAAAAGTATAAAATTATGGTGAAAGTGGTCAACAGGTACAAAACATTAAGATAATTATTAAATATTATTTGTGAAAGGGAAAAATACAGAGTGGTTGTTTCAACTGAATTCATAAGTTAAACTTTTAGAAATTCTCCGACTCTGAAGAGCAAATCCACAGGTTTGATAAAGATATTTATCCCTTCGCCAATGTCCTAGATCAGAGGTTTATTTCCTACCATTGTAGGTCAAGTTGGAGACTATTATTGGACGTTTTATCACCACTAAAGCATGTAGAGGTAATTATAGAGTAGGTAAGATTTTTCCTGAAAGTGGAAGGGGGTATGGCAGCTTAAAAGAGGCCCTTTGCCAACTGTCACACTTCCACCAAAGTCAGATCAAATAGGATTATGTATATATATTCTCCCCATTGTTCAACGAACAGGTGCAGTTCCCATCAAATTTATCCATAATTTTGACTGCACCTTTGTTTGTAAAACTTTTTCATTGGGGGGAGGAGGCGTGACCACATGCTCTAACCCCTCAGTTTGGCACTGGCATGTACACTATACAACCAATGAAAAATCCTTTGACTCTTATATGTTGATTTGTAATATAAAAATCAATTTAAGGGAACTTGAGGGGGCATTTGGATGCGTATGATTTTCTACTTCCTTTCAGCCTATCTGTGCTTTGATTTTAATCTTTATGTTATCTGACTTCCACTTTTCATAAGAGTAACATCAGCTCTTGGAGAGTGTTGTAGAGCTAGATATTCCATAGAAGGTAGATCATAAATCGTAGATCATAGATTACAGATCATAAATCATAGATCATAGATCATAGATCATAGATCATAGATCATAGATCATAGATCATAGATCATAGATCATAGATCATAGATGAGTTATCCGGAAAGCAGGCGTGCCAAGACTTCCAAGGGGCCATGACAGATGAAGTGTTAATGTCTGGCCATATATCTGAGTTTTGTTTGTGAATGTCAGACTCTCTCTTTGTGGTATTTCATTGTTCATTGTATTAAATTTGAAACTCAGTAACACAAGGCACAAGCCCTACACTTTTCCTATCTGAATATCTGAGGGGAGGGGTGGGGGTTGCTAGGACGTATTTCAGCAGCCAAAGGGGTCATGGCGTCATGGGGCATTACATTGACCAAAAATACGTCCATTGGTTTATACTTAAATTCTAAAATGTGAAGACGTATTTGCTCTAAATGCAAAATAAACAAACAACAACTTACTTTGTTTACATCTAAGCGACCTTTGACCTTGACGGTATTTGTGATGAATTCAGGATTATCTAAACAGCAAAAGACAAGGTTATAAAGAGAAAACAGAATTGATTATAGTTGTGGGAATAGGAAGGAATTTCCCTATTCTCATTGTAGCAATGCTTCACTTAATATATATATAAATGGGTCATGGGTTCGAATCCCCTCAGCTCCGTTGGTGAAAACAGAAAGCAAGCTATTGTGGTAATGCTCCACTCCGTGATAAAGATAAATATGGATAGATGTAAAAAGATTGACTAGTAAATACAAAGCGAGTACTTCGTTCAGATATTTAATTCATCACTACCAGTTTCACGTCTCACGAAGATTTTCAAGTGTTTTCTAGTGTTTACAACTTCCCCATATCCACCAAGTGGAGGAGAATCCATTAACGATTGTCACTCAACTCTTTGCCCACGCTCTCTGGCCTGATGACCCAGTGGTTCAGCTGCTGATTTAGTTACCATGAGGTCATGGTTTCGAAACTGGTTAGCGCCAATAAATTGCTAGCTATTGCAGTAATGCTCCACTCTTTGAGAATTGTATGTAATTTCAATATGTTTACAGAGTATATGAACGTAGAAAATAAATAAACATACCTCGAAATTTTACAGATAGGTAAAATTCGGTCTTCTCCTTGATCTCTGTGAGTTCGCGTAGCCTAACGTTTAAAGACATCGTGGAAGAATTTCGGAGCTTGTATCTTTTTAATTCAACACCTCATTGTTATCTCTTGCTAAAATAATAAATATGAGACAAAGTAAGATATTATTGGATGAAAGAATGAGAATAAAAGTGCCTAATAATTTGATAAAATACTGTCACGAAGATAGGATACGATATGATAAGATATGACATAAAATATTAGATGATAGGATAGGATAGGGTATCATATGATATAATATATGATATAATAAATGACATAATAGGGTAGGACATGATATAATAGGAAAGGATATGATAGGATATGACATAAAATATTGGATAATAGGATAGGATAGGATGTCATATGATATAATATATGAGATAATAAATGACATAATAGAGTAGGATATGTTATAATAGGATAGGATATGATAGGATATGACATAAGATATTGGATGATAGGATAGGATAGGATATCATGTGATATAATATATGATATAATAAATTACCTAATAAGGTAGGACATGTTATAATAGCATATGATATGATAGGATATGACATAAAATATTAGATGATAGGATAGGATATCATATGATATAATATATGAGATAATAAATGACATA
>JAAAKM020000883.1:0-13828 GCA_010016025.2 Alatinidae sp. Z8VKAUB7J3 | reverse complement strand
AAACTTTTATATTTATCGTCAAATGATTTGATGTTGTAGAACTCTAAGAATGCTGCAGCTGTGCTACATATGCTCTTGCATTTAGAGGCATTGTCAGCTTACTCGCATGTTATCAAAATGACGGCGAAACTAACAAATCTCTGATCTTAGGATAAGTCTTTAATTTAGAGAAAGTAAGATAAAATGTAATGCCAATTAAGAAACGCTAGCGTTTTCTGAGAGCCAATGAAGTTTCTGTGTCATGATTTCTCCCTTCTTCCTACCGATAATTACAAGTAATCTACGTGATGGATCAGAGTGGCTTTACACGTGAAATATATGTTTTATTTTCTTTTTTTTAGGAGATTAAGAAAACGTCGACCGTCAAAGATCCTCATTCATCTATGCATTGCACTTATTCTCTTACTGATCACATTTCTTGCTGGCATTAGAAGGGGATCGTCTCTCAACATATGTAAAGCTTCAGGAGCTTTGA
Organism: Alatinidae sp. Z8VKAUB7J3; assembly: GCA_010016025.2. NCBI lineage: Eukaryota > Metazoa > Cnidaria > Cubozoa > Carybdeida > Alatinidae > Alatinidae sp. Z8VKAUB7J3. Next base: position 13,353 of record JAAAKM020000883.1, on the reverse strand, counting down.
TTCACTACTTTTTGCTAGTTACTTTCTTTTGGATGCTTATGGAATCGGTGAACTTCTATATCATGTTTGTTAAAGTCATTGGATCAAGAGTGGACAAATTTATGCTGAAAAGTAGCGTTATTTCATGGGGTAAGTCAAAAAATTGTACATTAGAAATTGTAAAGCAACTACTTCTGCTGCTGCTGCTACTGACACTATCGCTACTATTGCTACTGCCACTACTACAACAACTACTTAAATTTCCACTATTCTTTCTACTATGACTACTACAACTACTTCTATCACTACTACTACTACTACTACTACTACTACTACCACTGCTATCACTTTTATCATTGTTATTATTACTTCTCCTTCTTCTACTACTACTACTACTACTACTACAACTACGTCTGTCACTGCTACTACTACTACTACTACTACTACTACTACTACTACCACTACTACTACCACTGCTATTACTTTTATCATTGTTATTATTACTACTCCTTGTACTACTACTACTACTACTACTACTACGTCTGTCTCTGCTACTACTACTACTACTACTACTACTACTACTACTACTACTACTACTAAAAGTAGTTTTGTTAGTACTATTTCTATTTAAACTACTACTTTGCCATTTTCACTAGACATTTTATCAGTCAGCGTTAATATATTTTATTCAATTAGCAATGCTTAGGTCTTCTTAGCTTATTTTCCAGTTGAGCAAGTACGGTTTTTCCTTGGTACAAACAACAAAGAGCTAGAATATAATATTTGTAAACAGAGATCAATGATATGATGAGTGTATTTTTGTCTCCGTTGCCCTTGTGAACTGAAAGAGTAGGTGCCTAGAGGGAATTTTGAGAGCTTGTCTATAAGGTTATATCCATCTCACATTTTCATTTGGGCCCCTTCTGGCTAAAACCTGGAGATTCACTCATTTGATATGTAGAGAGGAAAATTACTGCCAGAATGCCCACAATGAACATCTTTAATAACGTCAATGTTGCGCAACATTTTGGGGGGCAAGACTCACCAATTTCAAAGAAACCTTGCTGACTATTTTGGAGTCTCGGCCATTACTGGAAAAATGGCCACAACCCACCATTACTAACATTCGTTGTCACTATACTCTCGCCCATTTTCTAAATCAAATTTTGCATTCCTAACGTCCGCCTCTTCTAACTGTAGATTCCTTATCAACAAAATCCTTCTTGCCTAATTCTGGCCAACTTTGAATGTCACAATAGGCTCAGTCCACCTCTCACTATTCAACTTCCTCTCTTGTATTTTATTTGTACTTTGTTGTAAGTTAGTTCCTTAAGTTAGGATACTTGATTTTTAAATTGCGTAATTGTTTTAAAGTTTGTTACACCTTGAGGATGATGCGATGGATCCATCGAAATCTCGTACTCATTATTTTCCAGTATCCTATATCTGCGCATTTTGTCTACTTGGATATAAATAGCAAAAACCTTGAAAACGATCATCAATACACAATGTTATTTATCTATTATTACATAACTTTTCTATTCTTGTAGGTACTCCAATAGTTATAGTGGGCTTGAGTTTTGCTTTGCGTTCTAAGGACTACTCAACAGAGGAATAGTAAGTGGGAACCAACTGATTTTATGTTATAGTGTACCTATTCTCTTTAATTTTAGAATTTAAAGGATTTTTTGCTCTTAAAGCTTTTGGATAGCTACCTTTCACCATTTTTTTGAATGCTATTGGTACAATCTACGCACGTCCTCATAATAATCGACAGCTTAGTAAACCCTTCCGCATCTTGAAATGAATCCAAGTAACTCGGTTTTCAATGCAAGTATTGTAGCACTGAATTACAGTGTCGTTCTTTACGTGGCGTGCAAATTGACTTTCGTATGCCATGTCCGTTGTCAGAGTATGACAATGTTTTCATCTCATTCAGTTTTCAATAGGAAGAAATCCTGCGACAAAATAAGTGCGACCGAATGACAGAGTCTTTACGCTCAACTTGGTTTTTAAAAATCTGAATAATGAGAATAAAAATTAAGAAAATTTGGTAAAATACTTCAAATATGACGCGAATAAAATTGTAATAACAAGACATTGGACTGTGCTTCCTATGTTTTGCTTGAGTTCTTTTTGCTCTTGCATGTTTTTCAAGCTAAGCTTAGATATATTTCACAACATTTAATTACCCTACGCCGTATTATGTAACCTTTTTTTGCCCTAAAATTTCCGAAATCTAATACCTTCAAGACCTGGTATGATGTGGTATGTCACAAATTGCCAATGTGTAGCGTACTCTTCGTTAAATGTTTGTTTAATATTATGCAGTTTTTGGTACGGTCTTTGTATATACTTTGATTGGTAATTGCGTTATTACCTGTTTTGATGTGATCCTATTCATAGGCGCAATGGACGAAAAATATTAAGGGGGGGCTGTAGATTATTTTCCGCAAAATAAATTCTCCTTTGCCCGAAAATTATTGGGACATGAATCGACTAAAAGCACCTCAGTTAGGAAGGAATGCCGACGCTAATTCAGAGTGCTGGTAAAACTTAAAATTATTTCATTTTTGTTTATTATTAAGGAATTATAAAAGTGCTGCAGCCCCCCTCCTCCCCTTTGGCCGTGCGCCCATGATCCTATGCTTTCATCTAATACGATATCGTATACCTTAGTAGAATAAAATAACAATCTGAAAGTTTCCATTTTGTCTTTTTGTCTTGCAGCTGCTTCCCAACTGGATTTGTTTCCTATGCTGCCGTGTTCGCACCCATTGCCTTTATTCTGGTAATAAATGCTGTAATATTCGTTATGGTGCTGAGATCACTCTTTTCAAGTGACAGTAAGCTGCCTAAAAGTAAGAAACTAGATGCTAAAGCTCAAATACGAATCTCCTTTACTTGTTGTACTCTACTTGGCTTGACATGGGTATTCGGAGCATTTGCTATTGCCGATGCAAGAATTGTATTTCAATACCTATTCTGCATTTTCAATTCTCTACAAGGACTGTTCATCTTTTGTTTCTACGCATTGAGGCAAGATGAACTAAAGTCCATATGCGTTTCAAAGGGGAAAAATCAGCCAGCAACCCCTCTACCGCAACTTGGGAAGGAACCGTTACCCCCTCCAAAGGGGGTCAGCAACGAGATTATGGAACACCAATCTTCAATTCCTAACGATAAAATTAATAACAAAAATAGTAGTGGAAAAGGACGTGGCTCTAATTTAAAGCGCCAGATACATGCAGAGCTTAGTCGTCTCTTTACTGGCTCTAGGAAAAGCCAGAAGGAAACATTTCCTCGATCACGCGATGAAACAGAAGATCTTGATGAAGCGGATATTATGAACTCTGTAAATAGCCGAATTGAAATGGTGACACGTAAGTGACGTTCTGTATTTTTATGTAGCAATCAAACCTAATACTGACTATTACTTAAGCGGTTGAAGAGATTTTTTTTTTGAAATACCTGCTGTTACATCTCTCCTTGTCTAACCGGTATTCTGTGCTCATCTAAATCTGCGCCGTGGCCAAAAATAGCACCCTCAAAAAACAAGAGCCTCTTAAAACATACAAAAGTTCCCCACACGAAAAAGCACCCTTTTTTAATTACGAGAAGAAACATGTTTAGGGTACGTTTATTTTGTAATCATAAAAATGGTAGAATTTAACCACTTACAAAGTATTCCTAAGTATGGAAATACAGAAAGGTTCAGATAAAATCACTCATGCTAGATACTCGTATTTATCTCTCTTTGTGACAAGCTCTTTCCTTGAATTAGCGTCTCTTACGAATAATCCTGATTAATACGGCATTTGACAAATTTGGAATATAGCTTTGATCTTGTGACGCAGTATGCTTCTCTCGAGATGTTCCACCTTTGTTGTGAGCAAATTCAAGCTTTATACAGCAGTTTTATACTATATGGCATATACCGATCGTGATATACTCGGAATTAGGTTAGTCACTTTGGGAGTTAGAGGTTAAAGTGACACTTCATATCTTTGGGGGCATAATTATTTGGAGGGTGGATATAATTTTAAGTTGCTGTAGTCTCGGAAAGTAGAAGCATGAAAAGTACTGTAAACGGAAGTTTGAGTAAGCGAAAAATTGCTGGAGGAAAAAGCCAATAATCGCTATAAAAATCATTTGGGAATCTTTTACCGGGCTTTATGCACTTTGTTATAATTCAGCACTATTGGATAAGAATCATGTAAGTATTGTGTTGCTAAAATGTCAAAATATCTTCTTGTTCTTTTGTTATATGTGCATATTTAGAGGGGGTGCCAAATATCAGTGGAACAGATACTTGTTTGGGTACTACTGGTAAATTCAAGTTCGGGAGAAGTTTTCTGGAAAACGGAGATTTACCCCCTATCCCTTACAATTAGGTAGGGTAATGAAATGTTATTCACACCGTTCTGTGCCGCATTAGCGATATAATATAGCGTAAAAACTCCCAAGTATTAATTTTTATTCTCATCATTTGATACACTACCAGCTTCCTATGCCATCAAGAATGTCTGGCTTCTTGAAGCAACTATCTCGTGAGGGTAACAGTTAATCCCAAACTTTTTGTAAATATTTCAAAAATCTGTTAAATAGTGATCAAAATTTACAGTTTGACGATAGTAAACCAGTAGTAAATATATCTAGTCTGAGTGCCGGAATCAACAAGAGCAATTAGCTGAAAATGAACTGGAGAGTGCAATAGTTCACTTTTAAATGGCAAGGCGGCCGTGCGCGGATAAGCATCAACCTGCGTTTTGGAATATGAGACAAAAACTACAAATTTTGTAAAGATTTAAGGTTTCATTGGGAGGAGAGGATTCAACATGCAACTAACTAAATAGAAAAAATGGCATGTATCATCAAAAGCAGCAGTCTATTGTCGCTGCAATTTCTTGGTGTAAGGCGTCTTACGTCACGCAAAGGATGCTGGTTGGATGTGTCCATTAAAGCCCTGCTTTATCATTACTGACAGATTTAAATCTCTTATCCCCTCTGCTTCTCAATTGGTCAACCCAAAGAGTTTTTGGCTTTCGCGAAATGAATTCGATAAACTGATTCAACAGGAAAGGATTTCATCTTTAAAGTGGAGCGATTTCAAAAGTTTAAAGAGCAAGCAGCAGAAATGTAAGAGTAGGCAGCGAGGCCGTGGCTATGGAGACCGTTGGAGGCGTATGGGGACGCTTGGAGGGAGAGGGAGGGAGTAAGCATTAAAGCGAACATCAATTGTTTTAGTGTTGTCATTCTATTGTTTAAAAGCAAACATGGGGGGAGGGGGTTGTACGTACGTACTTTTTGAATGGCCTCATGGCGAATTTTTGCATACCTGCAAGGTCTTTGCAGGCTGCTGGGCACTTTTGAAATCGTTGAAATGGTATGCTCATATTTAGTAGAAACAACATTGTATATGTGTATGCATTCGACGTAATAACAGATGTCTTGCAGGTAAACTCTTGTCCTGTTTCTTGTTTATCGTACGTAAGACGAGCACTGCGTACCTTCATAGTGGATGAAGTTGAACTACCTTTACGGCGACTTAAAAGTAACCTCGTGAAAGTTTAGCAAATCTCTGCTACACCCATGACAAGTTATTATTTAAAACTTCAACCAATTCAATCCAAAGCCACGTAGAGTATCTTGATTAGTGTTTTTGAGACGCCACGTAATGGTCTATTTTTAAGTGCTCAAGATACAAAATCAAAATACATGTGCGTAAACATTTTATCCCCATATCACCTGAAAGCATCCGATGGCTCAGAAATTGAGCTGTACAAAATTGTAATGATGGAATAAGGTCGATAATGACATTGATCTTGAATTTTTGAAAGTATTGAGGTACATGGATGCTCTACGTAAGAGAGGCGAAAACGACTAAGGAAGACCCCAGAGACAGGTGTTCTGGGCTACGAGGGAAACCAGTTTCCGAAATTGTATGGAAACCTGCACCTGTATAATACTCGCCTTAGGAGACCTGATGGCTGTCGCCTACACCAAAGGTGCCAGACGAACTACAAACGTTTTTGAAGATGCTATCAAAAAACCCAAACCCGCCTAAGGTCCCCTTGCACGCATCTCACGATACGAAACAATGCCACTTTGTTCTGAGAGGTCGAGAGGGTGCTCCTTTCAACCTAAGAAGTAATCATTAGAATGGGTTGCCCATATCTCGTCTTAATACCTTAGTTTAAAACAAAACTTGAGCTAAGGGTATATTATGACTTTAGAGGAAGAAGATGTATCTTGTAAGAAGACAAAGAACCGTTTACTGTTTCGGCCTTTCTCCTGCGTTATTAAGTTATTCTGTTACATTGTTGCAGTCTTCCTTCTTTGATAATGGACCATGGCCAAGTGTCTTGTCCTTAGAAGAGGGCATGCAAGGCGGAGCTTACAAAGTAATTCCTGATGGATAACTTCGTACGGTGTAAAGTCTGTCGGTATACCAAAGATGGGAATGGGAAGCATGACTCCTGGAACTATGATTCGTTTTCTTGTCATCTATTCTAGTCACCGTCTGTCGTATATTATGCAAGCTTAATCCTAACCAAGAGAAGGATTGATTTGCGCTCTGAAACCCTTGGCTTTGGGAAGTTTGCAAAACCAACATGCCCTCAAAAAGCGCTTCTACTTGGAAGTTGCGTGACCTCAGGGAAAAAGGGATTTTCCGCCCCGTTGTTGTTTTTTTTAACAAAAAGTTAACCGTTGTGTTGGGATGACAGAGCGCACAAGGCTAACAGCTCCAGCATTATTGTACCATACCTCTGAATATCTCTGCTTAAGCAGTAAGTCCCGCGATTTTTTAAGAGCACATTTTGTACTCAAGGCAATCTTTCCTATTTTTTCGTAAAATGTTAGCAAATAAAGGCCTTCTTAATTTTAAAGTAGTTGTTTTATAGTACAGCAAGCCCATAGACACCGGATTGATTATGAATTATCATGCTACTGCACTGAAAATGTACAAATGGTTTGTGGTGTCGGGTTTTGTGCATAGGATATATAAGGCGTGTAGTACATAGGAGCATTTTTATGAAGAAAAAAGCAAAAAAGGTACTAGAAAAGAATCAGGAATCTACAGACTTTTATGAATCCATAATCGACCAAGGGCTCCCAAAACACTTGTAAACGGATAAGAGTGCCGAGGAGATGTGAACCTTGCCTCTGCATGATGCAGAAACCATAAATGAACCATCTGAAAAACCGATTCCAAAGAAACTGGTTTCGTGCAGTATCGGAGGAAATACACCGAAGATTATGCAAAATTAAAAACCTTGCACCGGTGCATTGCTACTGTACTGTTGTGATGCTATTACAAAAACTAAAAACAGTATTTCTTTCGCTGAAACCGCCAACAGATATGTTGTTTAGAAGTGGCATGTTACATCGCATCACTTGTCTACGCTGCAGTGCGTGCTGTGTCGGTCAGACTTGCCGACATCTACTTTCCCGCTTTAAAGAACATCATAGTCTGGTGCAACAGGTTGGTAAACATCTACACCGATGTAAGGTAACAGTAAACTGTTTTGAAGTTGAAATCCTGACGTCATCGCCGAGAGGGGAAGCGTATCTGATGGCATAAGAGGCCTTGTGGATCAACCAAGTGGGACCCATGTTGAATATGAAGGACGAGTACAAATATAGGACTTCGAAGATTCAATTGTAGTCAGTCCCCTGATCATTAACATTAACTTTTGTGCCCCTTGGAATTGTGTGAACAATGATGACTGATTATTATCATTATTAATACTTCTGTTTTATCTCAGTTTGAAGATGTCAGTTAAATGACAAAAATATTTTATTTGAACGATGGAAGGACTTTTCATTATGCTTAGTTGGCACTTAATCCACACATGTTTTATAGTAACGTGATTTAAAAAGTTACCTTAGTTTCTCAGCCCAATAACCCCACATCCCTTAAAATTTTGGTGGTAGACCCAGCTTTGTCTGCATCTTTGCAGGATCTCAAAGTGTGAGGAGTATAATAGACGGAGAGTATAGAAACACAAAGTATTTTATTGTCGCCCGAAGGGTCGCTTGTGTCGGTTTATAGCAGGCAACATGAAGGTCCCTTGGTATTGAAAGAGCAGGACTCTGTGCCACAGAACTGTTTGAATGAAAGCCTGGAAGCGGCGAAGACATAGAGTTGTGAATATTTCAATAAAAGAGCGACTTGGGTAAAATAATGCAAGGAAATGCAAGAGAATAACACGGTCACCTTCACTAATTACTGACATATTCATTAAAGAGCTAAATATAAACTGAAATTATTTTTCCATGGGATACTTGACAACAATTACCTGCCTTAGACCTCATAACATATTGCATTGCATTTTTTGTTTTGTATATCAAGAACTACCACTCCCCTGCTCCTACAAACGTTTTCTACAAAGTCTGAATTATATCGATGTGTCACTGCTGAGATAGGCAGAGTTGGGTGTACATTTAAAAAAGCCAAAACACCTATAATCGTTAATGCTTTTCAGGATTTTAAAGATGCATTGCAAGATACCTCATCACTACTACCTTTTGGCTGATCTGCTTCAAGATTGTGACGTACTTTAAAGGAAGAAACTGTCGCGATAAGTCGCGATAGGTCGCGAACTCTCCGCAAATACCGAACCTAATTTTTCGAAAATTAAAAGTATGTTATGTCGCTGATACTTCAAATGGGAATTTTTACACACAATTTTCAAAAAATAAATAACTGTGTTGACAAAATTTTCTGACAAAATTTAAAAGTCGCGGGAATTAACTGTCGCGAACGGGCCAAAAACAAACTGTCGCGGAAAGAAACTGTCGCGAAAGTCGCGAGATTTCTCTCGCGACAGTTTCCTCCCGCGACAGTTTCTTCCCGCGACGGTTTCTTCCTTTGAAGATATTCATGTCTCTCTTGGAGGTAATATGGGTATAAATTCTGATGCGCGCCTTCTGTTCAACCTTAGGTTTTGCTCGAACTATGATTCTCGTGATTTGATATTAAAGCAAACTAACAGCCTAAGGACTACCACGTAACTGATATTAGATAACGTTTTCAAGCATATATTGCTTAGATTAAAATACTTTCTCTCAAAGGTTTGGATATTATTAGTCTACGGGGTCCATTTGAACCCAAACATAACTTTCTAAAATTTAATGAGAAATCTGTGTTGCTTAGTAGACTTTTCAAACTTCTCTGTTCGACAAACATCTGCATGGTTAAATCTTACCTTCACGAGTGGGAGGATATTTTCTCAAACTTTATATCAACGGAAATCAGTACAAAACAGTTTTTTTCCCTCACTTGCTTGTTACTTTGAAGCTTTTTATAGTGTTTTGAAAGACCTCTAACCTAGAAATAATAGAGGAAACTTTACCCAAGGAAAGAGATTTCGATTTTTAAAAAATCCGAAAAAAAGTCCGAATAATCAATAATTAATAAGTTTCAAAATTTTACCTGAAAAAATACAAATTTGCAAATAAGAATGAGTATTGCACGTTAAGAGATTAAAAATTAGGCCTAAGGTCCATCTGGACACACACACCCCTAACCCCATGAGAGTTAAATTATGAAATGATCGATGCTAAAATCTTCTTGTTTAATTACAAAAGATTTTAACCCATGAACTTATATGGTTTGGTTCTTCAAAAAGATTTCAAGTTTTCAGTTCCGGTATAAGATATCATCGATATCGTAACTGACTCAATACTTGGATCCATTGTAGTATTAAAAGCATTAAAATCACGAGAAAAAATGATCGTGTTCTACAAACCTTTATTGTATGCATGTGCGACAGTAAATCCATAAATACAGATTAAAAATGATATATACCATAAGGCTCTACGCCCACTACTACAACAACTGTTACTACGACAATTACAAAAGTATTTCCACTTTCCGAAAATTTTCTAAACCTAAATGACCCTCGTAAGCCATATAAGGATACCTACTTTATAGGAAGTATTATTTTGCTTTTTTCGAACAAAATTTTCGTTGTTCCGGATCTATTGTTTTCTAAAGTTTCAGTTGTGTATAGAGAATAAGTTTGGAAAGAAGCAACATGCCCTAAAATTGCAATATCTCATATTTTACATGGCTATAGGACAAAGTAACATTAGAAAATGAATGATGACTGTCCACGAAATATTATGTTATAACATAATAAAGTGGAAAATGTAATTTTGTAATAATGTCCGGCGACTTGTGTACGCCGCATACATGGGTATGTAAGAATCTTGAAGGCAGACGGTTAAATTTCTTTATCTACTACCAATTTTCTTCATCTACTACCAAATAATTGGAACTCCTTTCTCTTATCTTTTAAATTCAGAAAAGCACAAAGTCTGGTTACTTGCACCCATAATTACACTAGAGCCGTCATCTTTTAGAGATATTGATATTAGTGCATCAATGAAAATATAAAAAATCTCCTTCCATGGAACAGATGTGGATTGCGCATGTCTGTTCTTGCTTTCTTCTGTCACTGTTGATTTACGAGATTATATCGGGGCTGCATCTAACTAACGCCTACCTTCAAGCGTCCATAAAAAACAGCGTATGGCAAGAACCTCTGATTTTTCGAAGCATTAACGCTAAAAACGAGTTCTCAGATGCAAAAAGGGGGCCTTGTAGCGGTTAAGGCTTGATTATAATTGTATTCTTAGTGTTAATCCAAAACCTTTATTTCAACATAGGAAACTGCTACAAGCGTCGGATAACATAAGTCAACGACTTACCGTACTTGGTCAAACAATTTTTTTAAATAGAACCAAACTTCTATCACTAGTGGCTTTGCCATTGCACACATTGTTTGACGTAGTTCCCAAATATATGCAAAGTTTGTATTTTACACTAAGAAGTACAAAACTATTCACAATTTACTCGTCTTAATAGCTGGTTGTTGAATTGTCCAGATGCCCTCTTCACAGTATACAGTTAATTGTTAAATTCTCTTAGGTGGCCTCCTCTCGAACGAGTTCGGAGAGCTAGATCGCTGATCTGAGTCTTTCATTATCGTTTTCATTGTAGCTTGTAAATCCTTCCTGGTTGAAGTGCCCTTCTTTGAAGCACAAACCTATTCACAATTTACTTGTATTGACATTCATAGTATACAGTTGGTTGTTGAATTCTCTAGGTGGTCTCTTCTCGAAAGAGTTCGGAGAACTAGATCGCTGATCTGAGTCTTTTATTGTCGTTTTCATTGTAGCTTGTAAATCCTTTCTGGTTGAACTACCCTTCTTTGAAGCAGCCGATGAAGATGTGTACTTGCTTCCTTTTCCTGTTAGAAAGTTAATCCAATGTTTTCGTATTTCTGCCTGGCGCAGCACATGAAAGTAGAAAATGAAAAACCCTTGCAGGGAGTTGAAGATACAAAACAAGTATTGAAATGCAATTCTTGCATCTGCAACAGCCAACGCGCCAAAGATCCATGTTAGCCCTACTAACGTACAGCACATGAAAGAAATCCGAAGGTGGGACTTGCCATCGAGTTTCTTGTCCTTCGTCAGCTTGTTATTGCTAGCTGTAATTGCTCTCATAACCATGCCAAACATTACGAAGTTAACAACGAGGATAAGGATGATTGGAGCAAAGACAGTCCCGTAAGCGGCATAACCAGTAACGATGCAACTAAAAGGAAAAATAGTAAACTTCTAAAGTTATATTTGTACAACATTCGGAGGATATTATTTTGATTTAGACACTAAAATGTTGCCAAGTTTCACACATCTGTTTATAGACCAAAAAAACACATTTATAATCATGCTTCTTTAGGTACTAGCTCTTTAACCTGAGCTTTGCCTAGTAAGGCCACTGAAGTAAAAGATAAAGATATACAATTTTTGAATATGCAAATCATGGTTCTAACATAAAAAGGAGTGAAGAGACAGGTAACTTTCGAATGTATCATATGTTGGAGGTTGAAAAGCATTTAAAAGAGAACACCGTGTTGCTCTAATTAGCATAAAAACTATCCTTCTGTAGTACTTCTTTAGTAGATTAACATCACATGGCAATGTATTGCATTAAAATGTATTATATTGTATTGTGCTAAGTGCATTACGTCGTCTTGCCTTTTGTCGTCTAAACTTTTTTGTTGGTCTTCACTTGCCTTTGGCAACTCTTTCTCCATCAAATATGTATTTTAAGCGATTTTAATTCTATCGTAGGGTATTCAATTGTATTTTGTTGTGTTGAATTCTTTTGTATTGTACTGTTTTGTATCATACTAATTATTTTGTACTTCATTGATTGTAGTAAATTGTATTTTATTGTGTTGTATTGTGATGCTTTGTAGTATATCTATTGCATTGTATTGTGCTTTCAATAAATCGTATGTTATTGTGGGGAATTGTTTGATATTTTATTATGCTGCGTAGCACTGGAGTCTCGTAGCTAGAAGCTTATACTAAAAACTTTATTTTCGTACTTACTAATCGTCTGGCCCATAATCATCCCATCGTAAAGGTAATGTAAATGCAATAATAGCACCAGGAATACCTAAACGGAAAATAGAGTAAAGAATTAAGGAACTAGTTAACAATAATACTTATTTAACCAAGTATGAACTGTACCTTAAAGGTAAGTGTTATAAGACAGTTACTGATCTTGATTAATTTTTTCTACTTTTTTGTAAAACGTATTTTACTGGATTTTCTTTTCAGTACGAAATTGGACAGAATTTGAATAATTTTACAATTTAGTTGTCCAGTTATTCGAGCTTTTGGCTTATATTGCTGTGACCCACCCATATCATGTTGATAATGTCATCGAGAAGAGGGGATTTGAAATGTCATTTTGGAAAGATACAAGAAAAGTAGAAAATATGTCATCAGAGGGCATCAAACCCGAGACTCACACTTTCGCGGCGTGTACTCTATCAACGGAGCTAGGTGACTGCCGATGTTAACGTACTCTTAGCATACAATATTTTCTAGTCGCCACATTAGCTCCCAATCCACCCCACCGTTGGATTATCTAGCTCAACGCAGTTGGAGACCAGCCTCTCTGCGCCATGTGACCTGACCAAAGAAGGACTGTCATCCAGCCCGTCTATTTGTCTAAATCCCATTGAAAGTTGAAAGTATGATAAAAAAGTATCACGCTTTGAAGCGTGTGTCAATTAAGCGCGCTGTTAATTTGTGTTTGGAAAATGTCATAATCGAATGTCATAATCATTCCAGCTCCCTTCTAGATGTTTATTAAATTCTAGATTGTATAAGAAACTAATAACAAAGTAACACATCGCTGATCCAATTAAATCAACAGTAAGATTTTAATGTTCTACACTCACCCCAGCAAAGCACTCCAGCCTTCACCATAAATTTGCTTATGTGAGACCCAAGCACTTTTACAAAACGGAGATAAAGATTGACAGCCTCTACCAGCATCCA
>JAAAKM020000882.1:0-15586 GCA_010016025.2 Alatinidae sp. Z8VKAUB7J3 | reverse complement strand
TGATATGCCTTTTGTAAGAGAGTGTCATACTGTGTATTGGTGTTATGGTGAAATAAAATTTGAGTTTAAAAATTATTATTATTATTATTATTATTCAGTATTCTGGTTTACTTCATACACATTTGCAAACTATGGAGTTTGTGTACATTTCAATATTGTGGGTATATATAGAGCCGAGGCCACAACTGTTTATGGTAGTAGTGTGATACTTGCAGTTGTTACACAGATCATGTCAATCATGTTGAGTTGTTTGTCGTAAAAATTTGTATAGCCCTATTTAATGTTGCATGTTTGTTTATTTGCTTGCTATTTTACATTCTCTATTTTTCTCCTATTTCATAAATTTATCTGCCATTCTTTATGGGACAATTGATTCCACCAAGTGTGATCTCTCGCCCAATAATTTAGGGGTTGCCATGTAGGTTTGAGTCATAGAAACCAGGTTGCAACCAGTTTGAGTCAAAGAAATTAGCTTGCAAAGAAACCAGCTTGCAATGCCTCCTTCATTTCATTTTTAAACAAGGATTATGTATATATATTCACAGCAGACACATTGCAATTATATATAATTCTCAAAGAGTAGAGTATTACCACAATAGTTTTTTTTACTAAAGGAGCCGAGGGATTCAAACCCATGACCCATTGGTTTGAAAACCAACACCTTAACCATTGGACCATCAAGTCCAATAGTTAAGGTGAGAAATTTTCAAGTCAATATTGCCATGTTTTCTCCACTCATTGGGTAAGGGGAAATTCATTTATTATAATTGTTAATTGTGTTTCGGCTTTGAACCTTCATTAGTGCCAGGGATGTATAAAAATACTCCCCTCAGACCATCCTTATAATTGATAAGCATCGGTGTATTTTATTAATTAGTTTTTAAATTTCTTTTCAAGGTATCTTACTAGTAGACAGCATATTGCTGGTTCAGCTGACAGTTACAAGGAAGTGATGTACATGAAGAAATTTTATGAAGATGCAGGATTTGATCACGTTGATGTTGTTGAATATGATGTTTTGCTATCACATCCTGTCAAACCTGGGTATTTGGCTATAGAAGATTCTAAAACAAAAAAGACATTATTTGAAGCAACTCCAAAGGAGAAGAGGCTTTGGAAGGATGAAAATGTACCAAATATTGCATATCCATTCAATGGTTATTCACCTCCAGGCAATGTAAAAGTAAGTTAAGAAAATGTCAATAAATTGTGGTACTGTTTGAAGTACATTAGCCCAATTGTACAGTAACGGAAGCCTTGACCAGACAGGTTAATTTGTAAAATGTTCTTCAGTCGGAGGGTACATTGCCATAATTATTTGATGAACATGCCCTCTGGAAAGAGCAATTTTATCCTGTGTAATGTGTCTTTGCACCTGTGAATAATATGCTTATTGACTTGTTAACCATAATAATACTAGCACCTGTCAAATTGTATGATCAATTTTGTAAAATGAACCATAGCTAATATACATTTTCCTAACTTTCCAAAAAGGAATAAATCCTGAAATTATCATTACCATTACTTTAGGACTGCTTTGTTTAACATTTCTGTAAAATATGTTTCTGTTGTGTCGCAACTAGAGTTTCAAAATTGTTGTGCTCACCTTGTGACTTTGGTCTAGTTCCAGAAGCCCTTTTCTGTTATGGCATTTCATCTTAGGACATAGGGCATATTAGACCCTAGCTTTTTACAATCAATGGCCCATCCATTGTAATTTTTAAAACCTGATGTATCCTTTAATGGGTTTGACATGTGATTTGATTTTGATAGATTTCATTATATCATTTCATCATGTGGATGTATATGAAATTATGTTTGAATCTGCATACAGGCTCCATGGCAAGGGAACAAACACTGCAATGTTTCTAATATTTATTTGCTAGCTAATCGTAAGGGTATAGTCTCGCCACTTATCAGGGTTGATATAACAGTTTTATTAGGTTTTAGTACATGTTACTTGTTCAAAAAATCAGTTTTGCCCCTTCGGGGTGCACTTCTGTGCACTGGTTTGAGGGTTTGGGTATGACTGCCCAAATTTACATAGAGTGAACTTTTCCCAAAGCATTGAAAATAACCTTACACTGTAAGAAACTTCGATTTACAAACGTTTCCCTTTAATCAGGTTACTTTCTCTATTAAAACTTTCTGACTTTTGTGGCCATTAAAGTCTCAAGGTTTCTAAGCACGTTACAGCTAATTTTGTCATATGGTACTTCAATTCATCAGGTAATTAGGTAACGGAACAACACCTACCTTTTTTGTGTATTACAGTGTGTTGAGTAGAAAGTTGAAATGAGCACCAATGGTACAATGAAGATATTCCATGTAATCAGAGATTAAGTGAAGTGGGGGGTTTAGGGGAATACATTTTTTCTCATATTGATTCTATCATTTCCATTATCATCATATTTTGACATCGTTATCATCATCATCATCATCACCATCATCATCATCGTCATCACCATCATCATCATCATCATCATCATCATCATCACCAGCAGCATCATGTATCATCCTCAAGATAAAGTGAAAGCCCTATGTAGTTTGAGTTATGTTTAAGCTATTGAGATTTCTTATTTGCTTTTCTTTCTTGTGGTGGTGCTCAGGGCAAGCTGGTTTACGTGAATTATGCCAAAGCAGAAGATTTTGAGAAGTTAGCAAAAATGAAAATAAACCTGACAGGGTGTATTGCGATTGCGAGATATGGCAAGATCTTTCGGGCAAATAAGGTAAGCCTTGTTTTATTTAGATATACGACCAGGATTTAGCTTGATACCACTATGTAGTCGAAACCCAAATGTTGTCTTGTGTAGGTCTTAGTGTTTCAAATGCTTTCACAGTACTCCATACAGACACTCGTGTTGATTTCTTCTCTGTTAGTTGTTGCTGGTTTTGATCTAGCCATTGACTTTTTGTTACCAGTTTATGACATTCACACTCGACAGTGTTCTCCGGATTACTGGTGTAAATGTTTTTTAGCTTCAGAATGAGCCTCATTTCTTAATTTTTTGAAATAAAATTTTTGACTTGATGTATCAATTTTGGATCAAGTAGTCCAAAATTTATAACTTTGCAGGAGATAACATAGCAATGTGGAGAAGTTGAATCTTGAAGGATAACAATTTAAGGTCATAATCAGTAAAATTGTTCAGTTCAGTTGTCCCTTATTGCATAAATAACATTGTAAGGGTAGCCTTTGGGACTGCTTTTGGTTTATATACATCCTACTGACCCTGGACGGTAACAAGGCGTAGCCCTGTGGCTAAAAAACTTTAATTGATCGGAAAAGGAACATTTTCTACGTGAGGTCTTGTCAGTTTCAACTCGTTGTATGCAAATGAGTTGATGTAATAACAATTGCCTGACCTCCATCTATTGGTACTCTTTTGCAAATCTTTGCTAAACATGGCTGGTCAATATCAGCAACGTTTCATATTGAATTACCGAGTTTTGATCAAAGCATTATGTCGACCTTAGGCTAAGCTGGCGTACGAGGCAGGAGCAATTGGCCTCTTCCTTTACACTGACCCTATGGGATATTCTCGGAGTAAAGTCAAGTACCCGAATAGCTGGTGGCTGCCGGAAGACGGTGTCCAGCGTGGAACGGTGCAGCTAAGTAATGGTGACCCACTAACACCTGGGTATCCGTCTGTAGGTACGTATGCATTACTTACTGAAGCACAGGTACGAGGGTTCAAATGTTGTGTGTTCGAGGATGTAGTTTAAGACAAAGTTGTATGGGATTTTTATCAGGGAAAATTTAACCTTAACGTGATTGTCAAAATTTATGTTTGAATTTACATATTATATTATTACCAGTTCCTATGTTGTAGACGTTGTTTGATTATCGTGATATTTTGTCCGCCAACTGCTTCTCAGGCACCCATCGTTTAAGCAGCGTAACTTTTATCTCAATTCTTTTAAATGGATGTTATTTCTTTAAGGAATGTGGATAAATGCAAGGTCAGGATGCATTTGTAGGTGTTACTGAAAAGCGTAAATTTCTCAAATTCCTCGCAAATTTTATGGTCGTATTGTACTTAAAGTTATAACTACATTAATTGCTGTTTGCTCCCAAGAGGTAGAGAGCGGGGCCAGACCTCTTCCTGTGGTAATTGCTCTTCGCCAAAACTTTGATGAGCGCAAATTTTATAGTTCTTTTATTTCACCTTGATTAAGACGTGGCAGTGGTTAGGTTACTCTTAATGCAGGAATCAAGATATACAATTATGATTGTGTTCTATCAAGGCACGTGAGTAATGCCAAAGAAACACATTATTACAACAATACGTTAATGATGTTTCAAGAATACTGTCGTCAGTTAGTCACAACACCGTTTATGGTGTATGTGATTTTAGAGAACTTTATACAAGGACAACATTTTTGCTATCATTTGTCTGAATGTATATATTATGGCGTCAAATGAGACCTCGTTGTTAACGTCTTGAAAAGTGCAAAGCCCCTTATGGGAGGTTATGGAGCTGCACAAACTGGTGTCTTTTTGTCAGGAAACTAAAAGTTATCTTTTAGTTTGAATCTAAGAATATCTTGCTGATGTTGACTGTCAATTGTAAGTTTGAATTGATTGTTTCTTGGTTCTTCGTAGATGGAATTTATCGGCTGCCGATGGATAAAGCCCCTCTGCCCAAGATACCTGTGCAGCCCATATCGTACGGTGATGCATTACCACTGCTAAGGCAAGTTTACATCATTGTGATACTTAACTTGCGTGCCGTTTAAAAACCTTACAGACTATAATTAATTCGAAAGGAATGTAACAAATTCGCTGCTTGAAAACAAATGTATCAGTAGTCAAAGCAGCAGTGTCGATCTCGTGGGAAATGATAAGGTGTCCGTTTGAATTATGGACAAACGCTAAATGAAGGTGCCCCGGGTTCTTACGCTATCATAATGCTACTTTTCAGTAATGTATTAATGTGTAGCCTTAATGCACAAATTTAAAAGTTGTGTATATCGGCACTAATCTAAGATTTTGTGCTATTAAGCCCTAAATTTATAGTAGGGATTAAATTAACTACCCCCCTGGCAGGCAAATGTGGTAAAAAAATTGAATATTGCATTAAGCAGCAAATTTGTTTTGCTAAAGGAAAAGAAATCAATTAGAAAAACATTTCCCAAAGAATTTATAGGAGAGGAGAGCATTTAAACGCTTTGTAGAAAATAACACGCAAGTAAGCAACGTGATTTCTCTTACTCGAATCATCGAAAAGCACGTAAGCTGAAATAAATTCTTTTCTTCGACAGAGCATCGGCTTCTGTGTTCAGATGAGTGCGACCTACGTATCGGCAAGATGGAAAAGAGAGTTTGCTTTATCTAGTACCCTTAAAGAATTTTTTGGGTAGGTGCCGGCTCTGATAAGTTGGTTTCGTTGGGTGTAATCTACTGAAAACAGAGAACAAGAACGGAGCAAAACAAAAGATCAATTAAAGCAATGGTTTCGAGACTTAAACTAATGTTATAGTACGAAGACATTCTGGGAACGTAGCTACCAAAATATATCTGGACTTAAGAGAGCAAAGTATTAAGCATAATTAAAGATAAGCATTGATAAATGTGCTAAAACGTACAACTCAGGTTTGGTAAAATATCATTTATACGTCGTTGAAATGTATTTAATTGTAACAACAAGCCAGAATGACCAACGTTTTGACCTTCTACCCAGGTTTTGGAACGCTCTGCGTAAGAATTATTTTGTTGTCAATACATTCAAAGGAAAATAGCACGTAATCAATTCGTGCGTATGTGTATGTGATTGTGTGTGCATGTGAGTTTTCTGTGCAGTTTGAGAAGGACTCCTGTAAGATTAGTAGCTGTAGGGAATATTCAGTTTTCGCTCATCCTCCGCCCATCTAATTGAGTTGCAAGGTTGGCTATTTAATTATATCACAAACTATGTAACGGTAATATCGTTAAGTTGGCTGTAGAGCACTTAGAGAATTCTCGAACTCCTATAACGCTGTAGACTTGGGGCAATTCTTGCAAAAAACGTTACACTTGCAGTCGTAAAGTTTGAATGCATACGAGAATTATGAATCACGTCGAACACAAAATGCTGCTTAAACTTAGAATCTCATACCTTTAAGATGCACTGAACTTAATTCCTTTATGAAGTGTTTGGTTTTAAACGACAATCATATGTAAAGGCTTTTCTGATGATGTCTTTTTCATTTAATGTTACAATCTTGTAAGAAGTAAGCAGGAGCTTAATTCTGAAAATGTTTTAGACACCAAGAGTGTTCTCAGACACCACCGTCACAGTACCGTAATCTTGCTATTTTCGTTAGCTACGTTTGAGTAATAACAGGTTGAATTTAACAATAGAGTACTATGTTGCGGACGTAATAAAAACCAGTATCTTATAACATCTGAATGATGAGCCATCCATAAATTTTTAAAAATATAATATTGCCTCTAATACTTATTCCGACTGCAACGCCCATAAGGTCCGTAGGACGTCTTAAGGTTATTGGGTTTCTTTTTTGTATTTATTTAAAGTGTGACCTGACTTCCAATGGCAAACTTCAAATGGTGATGTTTTAAGCTTTGAATGGATACATTTCGGCATGTCTACAAGCGGTCATTGTCAAATTATGAAAGTTGTCAATGTTCATAGGGAAATGTAAACGCAAACAGTTTGATTTTTTGAAACGTTTAGGGTCACCCTTGCATTTGATAATCCCTCTATTTCCTTTGGCTACCTTAGACAAATGGATGGAATAAAAGCTCCAGAAGATTGGCAAGGGGGATTGAATATCACCTACAGAATAACAATGAAAGCTGATAACCCTAAGTAAGTAATCACAGTGTTGTTGGAATGTACCACTGTTGGTATTGCATTTTCTACTAGATGATATTCCCTTTCAGCGTAACTGGAAAGTTTGCAAATATTTCTTATAGAAAAGACACTAGGGGAATAAGAGATATATCACCACCGGGTATCGAACCCATGGCCAACGCGATTGCGGCGTGTGCTCTACCAACTGAGGAAGGTGACCTTCGATGTTAACATACTCTATTTCCCTAGTCACCACATTAGCTCCCCGTCATCCGCCGGTGGACATTGACATCCAGCTCTACGCAATTAGCATATTTCATATCCATTTTATTGCTTTCCCAATAACTTTGATGGATCGAATTACTCTGAACAAGTCCTTGTACAATTTATTACCAATGAATACTTGACCTCATTTCGTATCTTCTTTATTTCTCACCTCAATCATTGACAGATTGAATTGCTTTCAGTAGATCCTGGTAGATGTCTTCACTATGAGCATTTAACAGCGAGTTTGTATTACGGCGTTGCCGGTCGGAATGCTGCCCGTTTGGTCACACTACATCAAGTGGAAATGTTTGTTCAGGGGATTTAGGCTTTTTAGGCTACCACATTTTAGTAGTTGAAATGCCTTTATCATATTGTATTAGCACACTACATCAAGTGGAAATCTACCCTATTAGACGTTGAAGGGATTTTCAAAGATTATTTTGAATACTCAAAAAACTAATTATGTTACAATTCAGTGGCCGCTAACGGAAGATTGATCGTATCGCAAGTGTTCACAACAAATATTCCTGAAAAGGGAGGAGGAAGTAGTTAACACACTGCGTATTCACCGTTGAATGGTTTAAGGCGATTAATCATTCGTTTATCAGTCTTATAGGGTTGTAGAAATGGGGCTACTTTTATAGATCAGACAGAATCGTTTTATTTCACCTTGATTAAGACGTGGCAGTGGTTAGGTTACTCTTAATGCAGGAATCAAGATATACAATTATGATTGTGTTCTATCAAGGCACGTGAGTAATGCCAAAGAAACACATTATTACAACAATACGTTAATGATGTTTCAAGAATACTGTCGTCAGTTAGTCACAACACCGTTTATGGTGTATGTGATTTTAGAGAACTTTATACAAGGACAACATTTTTGCTATCATTTGTCTGAATGTATATATTATGGCGTCAAATGAGACCTCGTTGTTAACGTCTTGAAAAGTGCAAAGCCCCTTATGGGAGGTTATGGAGCTGCACAAACTGGTGTCTTTTTGTCAGGAAACTAAAAGTTATCTTTTAGTTTGAATCTAAGAATATCTTGCTGATGTTGACTGTCAATTGTAAGTTTGAATTGATTGTTTCTTGGTTCTTCGTAGATGGAATTTATCGGCTGCCGATGGATAAAGCCCCTCTGCCCAAGATACCTGTGCAGCCCATATCGTACGGTGATGCATTACCACTGCTAAGGCAAGTTTACATCATTGTGATACTTAACTTGCGTGCCGTTTAAAAACCTTACAGACTATAATTAATTCGAAAGGAATGTAACAAATTCGCTGCTTGAAAACAAATGTATCAGTAGTCAAAGCAGCAGTGTCGATCTCGTGGGAAATGATAAGGTGTCCGTTTGAATTATGGACAAACGCTAAATGAAGGTGCCCCGGGTTCTTACGCTATCATAATGCTACTTTTCAGTAATGTATTAATGTGTAGCCTTAATGCACAAATTTAAAAGTTGTGTATATCGGCACTAATCTAAGATTTTGTGCTATTAAGCCCTAAATTTATAGTAGGGATTAAATTAACTACCCCCCTGGCAGGCAAATGTGGTAAAAAAATTGAATATTGCATTAAGCAGCAAATTTGTTTTGCTAAAGGAAAAGAAATCAATTAGAAAAACATTTCCCAAAGAATTTATAGGAGAGGAGAGCATTTAAACGCTTTGTAGAAAATAACACGCAAGTAAGCAACGTGATTTCTCTTACTCGAATCATCGAAAAGCACGTAAGCTGAAATAAATTCTTTTCTTCGACAGAGCATCGGCTTCTGTGTTCAGATGAGTGCGACCTACGTATCGGCAAGATGGAAAAGAGAGTTTGCTTTATCTAGTACCCTTAAAGAATTTTTTGGGTAGGTGCCGGCTCTGATAAGTTGGTTTCGTTGGGTGTAATCTACTGAAAACAGAGAACAAGAACGGAGCAAAACAAAAGATCAATTAAAGCAATGGTTTCGAGACTTAAACTAATGTTATAGTACGAAGACATTCTGGGAACGTAGCTACCAAAATATATCTGGACTTAAGAGAGCAAAGTATTAAGCATAATTAAAGATAAGCATTGATAAATGTGCTAAAACGTACAACTCAGGTTTGGTAAAATATCATTTATACGTCGTTGAAATGTATTTAATTGTAACAACAAGCCAGAATGACCAACGTTTTGACCTTCTACCCAGGTTTTGGAACGCTCTGCGTAAGAATTATTTTGTTGTCAATACATTCAAAGGAAAATAGCACGTAATCAATTCGTGCGTATGTGTATGTGATTGTGTGTGCATGTGAGTTTTCTGTGCAGTTTGAGAAGGACTCCTGTAAGATTAGTAGCTGTAGGGAATATTCAGTTTTCGCTCATCCTCCGCCCATCTAATTGAGTTGCAAGGTTGGCTATTTAATTATATCACAAACTATGTAACGGTAATATCGTTAAGTTGGCTGTAGAGCACTTAGAGAATTCTCGAACTCCTATAACGCTGTAGACTTGGGGCAATTCTTGCAAAAAACGTTACACTTGCAGTCGTAAAGTTTGAATGCATACGAGAATTATGAATCACGTCGAACACAAAATGCTGCTTAAACTTAGAATCTCATACCTTTAAGATGCACTGAACTTAATTCCTTTATGAAGTGTTTGGTTTTAAACGACAATCATATGTAAAGGCTTTTCTGATGATGTCTTTTTCATTTAATGTTACAATCTTGTAAGAAGTAAGCAGGAGCTTAATTCTGAAAATGTTTTAGACACCAAGAGTGTTCTCAGACACCACCGTCACAGTACCGTAATCTTGCTATTTTCGTTAGCTACGTTTGAGTAATAACAGGTTGAATTTAACAATAGAGTACTATGTTGCGGACGTAATAAAAACCAGTATCTTATAACATCTGAATGATGAGCCATCCATAAATTTTTAAAAATATAATATTGCCTCTAATACTTATTCCGACTGCAACGCCCATAAGGTCCGTAGGACGTCTTAAGGTTATTGGGTTTCTTTTTTGTATTTATTTAAAGTGTGACCTGACTTCCAATGGCAAACTTCAAATGGTGATGTTTTAAGCTTTGAATGGATACATTTCGGCATGTCTACAAGCGGTCATTGTCAAATTATGAAAGTTGTCAATGTTCATAGGGAAATGTAAACGCAAACAGTTTGATTTTTTGAAACGTTTAGGGTCACCCTTGCATTTGATAATCCCTCTATTTCCTTTGGCTACCTTAGACAAATGGATGGAATAAAAGCTCCAGAAGATTGGCAAGGGGGATTGAATATCACCTACAGAATAACAATGAAAGCTGATAACCCTAAGTAAGTAATCACAGTGTTGTTGGAATGTACCACTGTTGGTATTGCATTTTCTACTAGATGATATTCCCTTTCAGCGTAACTGGAAAGTTTGCAAATATTTCTTATAGAAAAGACACTAGGGGAATAAGAGATATATCACCACCGGGTATCGAACCCATGGCCAACGCGATTGCGGCGTGTGCTCTACCAACTGAGGAAGGTGACCTTCGATGTTAACATACTCTATTTCCCTAGTCACCACATTAGCTCCCCGTCATCCGCCGGTGGACATTGACATCCAGCTCTACGCAATTAGCATATTTCATATCCATTTTATTGCTTTCCCAATAACTTTGATGGATCGAATTACTCTGAACAAGTCCTTGTACAATTTATTACCAATGAATACTTGACCTCATTTCGTATCTTCTTTATTTCTCACCTCAATCATTGACAGATTGAATTGCTTTCAGTAGATCCTGGTAGATGTCTTCACTATGAGCATTTAACAGCGAGTTTGTATTACGGCGTTGCCGGTCGGAATGCTGCCCGTTTGGTCACACTACATCAAGTGGAAATGTTTGTTCAGGGGATTTAGGCTTTTTAGGCTACCACATTTTAGTAGTTGAAATGCCTTTATCATATTGTATTAGCACACTACATCAAGTGGAAATCTACCCTATTAGACGTTGAAGGGATTTTCAAAGATTATTTTGAATACTCAAAAAACTAATTGTATTACAATTAAGTGGCCGCTAAAGGGAGATTAATCATATCGCAAGTGTTCACGACAAATATGCCTGAAAAGGGAGAAGGAAGTAGTTGACACACTGCGTATTCACCGTTTAATGGTTTAAGGCGATTAATCATTCGTTTATTAGTCTTATAGGGTTGGGACTACTTTTATAGATTAGACAGAATAGTTTTATAGACTTCGATCCTCATTTTGGTTGCAGCGCGACATTGTGGCGATACCAACTCTTATAATATTATCACTGAGATCATCGAGTGTGATCATTGGTGTTCCTTTGGTGGCGTATTTTGTGTTTTTCTAGTGGTTTTATTTCGAAATATAGTCATAATGTAAAAGATTAAAAGCTGCCAAGGAAGGAAGATTACAAACTGACCATGAAGTCATAATACCAGAATTTTTCCTCCTCGGAATTCCGCATCTACTGTTGAAGACAGCACAAACATTGGTAAACGATAGATTTTACGGAAAAGTAGCAAAGTATAGGATTTATGATTTTACTTTAGTACACTATAACCCCGTGGTGTTACTAGGGTTTAATTTCCCGATTTACGTTTATTTTGATTTTTATTTCAGTGAAATACAACTTGTAACCAACACAGAGTACACGAGGAACAAAATTCACAATGTTGTTGCAACAATGAAAGGCGAAACAGAACCAGGTATGTTACAAATACAAGTACAAGTCTTTACCTCGTCATATTCGGTTTTTCGTTCAACTGAGAACTAGTTGATCAACCGAGTCAATAACCTTTAATGTAGCGTACATATCACTATAAAGTTGTTTGGTTACGCCGAACCGTATATATATCTTCTTTGTCACTTAAAGCAATTTTGAATTTAAAGTTTGAAAATATTTATCCTAATTTATTATATTGAGCATGTATTACATAAAATGCTTTCCTAGTGTTACTTTCATGAGGGATGTATAACTCTTGGAGACCAAGGCCCGTAACGAAGGGAAGCATAGGTGGGGTGGTGGGGTTAATGCCCTGCTCAACGTTTTGTTGCACCCAGCAGCATTTCTCCCTGGCATTATCGGTTGGCCATGGGGCTTGGGCAGCTCCCCTAAAGCCCAATCGAGAAGAAATAAAAGTAGTTAAATCATATCCATGAGAAAGGTACAATGCGCGGGTGTTTCATATTCACTGAAATGAACGGAATATGTAGTCGATGTATTGCACCATTAAAGGTCTTAAAATAGATAAAAATTAACTTGGTAAGATGTTGATCAACAAATGTCATGAAAGTTAACAAGCAAATGAGCGACAGTTAAAGGTAAAATTCGTAAGACAAAAGCCTTGTTAAATTTGATTCAACATTATATCTGTTGACACGTACATTTATCAGGTCTTCTATTTTCTGCCGCGAATGTCATACCTTGTAGAACAGAAGTGCATGTTAAGATGGCAATGTTAATGCAATGGCAATGGTTATACTTGCCATGTAACTGGTAGACATCTTGTGGAGTTTCGAAAGGGAACTGTAGTAGATATGTAACTAATTGGAGGATATAGTAGTTATCGCTAACTCGGGTAGAAATTACCAACTGTAGAAGTTCTGTAACTTTGATCAGGGTTGATGTTGCTGATTGTCAGTTTACATTCAGATCATATTCATTCACATCATCCATAGTAACGTAACAAGTGCATTTTTGCTGTTGACTTGACCAGAGTCCATATCATGACCCCATGATAGAGGATTTATTGGTTAGGCTTAGAGGTGGCAAACAATGATTGACCTTTGGGAAATAGATTGTTTAAGGTATTTTCATCCCTTGCAAGTATTCTGATGAATAATTCTATGGAACAGTTGTTATCTGTCTAACGACTATTGTATTACGGGAGACAGATGACGCTCTTACTCCACTTGTATTTTAGATCGTGTGGTGCTTATTGGCAATCACCACGATGCATGGGTAATGGGAGCGTGTGACCCATCTAGTGGGACTTCGATGCTAATGGAGATGGGAAGATCTTTGGGGGAAGCCAAACGGAAAGGTATGATTTCGAGTTTCTTGTCCAGCATGCTGTGTGGTGCCAAGGAGAACCTTGCTATTGTAGGGATGTTTAATAATATTGTTTGCTTTCATGGATATGATGATCGAAGAGTAATGATGGTGGTATTGCGGTTTTCAGTGTGTAACCAATGCCCTATTTCATCGCCACCACCTGTAATACTTCAAATAAATTCACGTAGCATTAAGTAGGCTTTTTCTTTTTCGTATGGGGAAGTAAAAGAAGGAGATCCTTTGATAAACCCCGATAAACTTTAATGTTATCTTACCGTCTTAACGAGGAACCGACTTGAGGCAAGTGACTTTGGAAAGAATCTCCAGAGGCTCATAGATAACACTGACTTATGCTTCAAAGATCCAAACTGATGGGTATACATACATGCAGGGTACAAATGAATATGCTCTACTTAGTCACTAGGGTTGCGGAATTATTAAGTTTTCTTGGTGCCTGGAATGGTAATGTTTACACCCTGGAACGAACTACTAGCACGAACACCTAGGTTTTTGAGGGTATACGCTGTACAGAGCCTTACCTCCTTCTGCTCACCACTGGCAACCTTCTTTGCATTAACATAGCGCTAGAATTTATTACAGCGACGTCTAGCAACCATCTTTCAAAGTGCTTGCAGTGCACCGAGGGTCGGACTTTCAGATCGCTTTTTTCAAAATGCTCGTAGAGCTGTAAAGATATCGAGCCGCAAGGGGCCAATTCTTTACACCTAGGTGCAGCGGAGCACAGTAAATTGAATATCAGTCTTGAAAGTATTTGGATAGTATACCAAGCAAGTACATTACGCACTGTGACCACAAAAGCACTCTTACCTAGTATCGACGTCACAGAACATTGTTGGCCTGCAGATCATTAACGTGACTTGAAAATCTTGGAGAGATAGTATTCTTCGGTAGCGATGTAACCTAATAGGAAGACGACTGGTGTTAGATACGCCAGTTTATTCAAATCCTACTCAAACTTGGGCCGTTGACAAGGAATTGAAACCTGTACCAGAGCTGCTAGGAACCCCAAAGATATGGAAGTAATTAGCAATCATGTCCCGCTTCTCCGTTTTCTCCGTGTGTTCTTCTTGACAAAACGTCACAAAATGCGGGCAAACAAGTGTTTATTTGTCGGAGTCGATACACTCAGGTAAATACATTTTTTTGTCCTAAATAGTAGATCTTTTATTTTGTAATCATAAATTGTCATACGTTTTATGTATATCAGGGGAGTTACCTGGTAATTGCATTTAGGACTCCACGTGTCCACTCCTAAGAACCACATGTAGTCTCTTCTGCAAGCTAGTAATTCGGCGTTCTTGTATCGATATTGGAGTATGGTATGTGCTTGGGTAGACAGAGTAAGTGATGTCTGGCATACTGGTCTTAATAATTGTTTCTGAAACTTTATACTCTCACACCAACTTAATCAAATATGGGGCTTTGTCGATGCTCTTGAGGTATGGTTACTGTCTAACTGGCTCACAATCTACTGGGTTGTAATTTTTTCACCTTGGCCTCACGAATTTTTTTATTCAAACACTTATAAGCTATCCTTTAAATGTTAAGAAAGTTAAGTTTTTCTTCAAATCAGCGTTAGAAGACGGGTAATTCCTGAATTAGCATTTTTGTTTCATCGTTTGAAGGATATCGTCCAAGAAGAACGATAAAACTTTGTGCATGGGATGGCGAGGAATATGGATTACTTGGATCGACAGAATGGCTTGAGGTGGGTTTTATAAAGAATTATGTTCGTATGAATATCGAGAAGGGCTTAACAAGGATGTAGCTGATTTCCAACTTGCCATGTCATGCGCTTGATGCCCTGCCTCCATTTCTGTCTTTACTGGAACCGATTTCCATTAGTTGCGGACCAGGAAAAGCTAGCGACGTATGCTCTTGCTCGTTAGATAAAAGAAAGTACATAAATTTAGAGCAAGTATGTCTCCTCACCATCGATATTGGCTTGAAAGATGTTCAGGAGCTGTTTAATATCAATACAAAATGCTAGCTTTGACATTTGTAGGATTACACTGCACTCTTTATAAATATCTCTAGCGATTTCTATAAATGGTCTCTATATATGTATCTTTGTAGCAACACACGCATGTCTTGCTGTATGAAGCAGTTGCATACCTGAACGTGGATGTGGCAGTAACGGGTATGTATCCTAATTTTAATGAGTCGAGTTGTAACAGAATGGCCTGGCTGTGTACTCTGTATCCGGTAATTATTCTTTCTGTTTTTGTTGTTTGACTTGGCGTCGTGTACTCTATGGGGTATGATACGATATGATATGATTCAATGTGATATGACCATGATATATGATGTGATACGATATGATAGACTGATATGATATGGTATGATATGATAGATTGATATGATATGGTATGATATGATATGATATGATATGATATGATATGATATGATATGCTATGATATGATATGATATGATATGATATGATA
>JAAAKM020000880.1:0-15589 GCA_010016025.2 Alatinidae sp. Z8VKAUB7J3 | reverse complement strand
AACGCCATTATTCTTTTTTCAACACTTCGACTAAAAGTCCATGTTTCACAGCCATACAATGCAATAGAAGTAATAAGATAGACAGAGGAGAAATAAGAATGGAAAGAGATTAAATGCAAGGTTGGATATTACCAGAGATTGTTTGGGATGCCTGTCGGGCGTTTAAAAGAATTTCACTGAAGCACAGACTTGTGCAAATATAGTGGTGTCAACGCCTCCGAGTTTATGGTGTAAGAAAAGAAGACATAACGTGATTAAGAAAAAGCCCTTGTAACAGACTTCTAGTAATACGCTAACCACCGCTGGAACAGAAAGATTTTAAGCCTCTTAGAAAATTTAGAACTCGAGCTTAATATATGTTGCTCTTGATATTAGAACTGAATGCAATAGCAGCAAGAGGCAAGTTAAAAGATTTTTTTCGTATATTTGAACGATGATATTATGAGGAGATTTAAAACAACGCATGTTTAAGATCCGCATGATTGTCTTTCGAATATATTATGGCGCCATCACGATTATGCACTGTTTTAAATAGATTATTTGTTCCCAGGCTTCCTTTTTCATTGCGCTAAAGTTCTTGCCAGAGATCCTTTACACGCAATGATAGGTGCAGCTTGTTTAGCTGCCATGAATATACCGGCAACTACTCAATTGTTTTGTTTAACTCGAGCTATTTTACTCTTAGAAATATGCAAGTGATAAAAACGAAGCACAAGATTTTGCTCTACATCATGAAACAAAATGTATTGAGTTGTTTGTGTTTCACAGAGCAAACAGCCAGTCAATCAGTCGCTACAGAGCTCGATCTCTAGTGTATTTTAATAGTGTTCGATCTCGCAGACAAAGGATCTCGTTACGACTAATCGGCGATAAATCCAATCCTTCAACTGCAGCCGCTAAGTCAAAGTTTGTAGAGACAACCAATAGCGGATGCACTTGAGAAAGATACTGTCTTTATAGACTCTTAAATAGAGCGTGGCTTTCTTTTATTGTTCGCTTTTCGGGGTGTTCAGGATCCCTTGGTAGGGAAAAGACTCTTAAGAGAGATAATGAGGATAGAGGGAACACTTGCAAAGGCATTGCTTTTGTAACAATGGTGGTACACGGCAAAGTCAAGCCCTAACACAGTGGTCACTGCTGATAGCATGGAAGGCTATGGAAGGTGTTGCTACTTGAGAACTAGGAGAACCAACGAAGCTGAAACGGCCATAAAAAGGTTAAAGTGACCTCTCATTAAAATTAGATGGCTCATGAAGACATAAAAACAGATAAGCTCAATTCTCAAAATATTGCATTTGCCCATAAACCCAGTGTGCACGTCATATTGTAGAAAAGGACATACTGGACAAAAATAGGCTTTTTGTTTACTGTAGATCGACCTAGAAGACTGAAGTGAGCATATCAACTTTGGCCACCTAGTGTTCTATCTCTGTTAGAAGCAGTAGTGATATAATTGATCTCTATGACGACACAAGAACAGTTAATGTCATTCTTTTTTGGCCTGAACTATTGTAATCTGAGCAGCGTATGAAAAGTGATAATTCCATACCGACTTTAGCCGCTTAGTGTTCTGTCACTATAACAAGCAGGAATAATATAGCTAGCTGTTCTCTACATGTCAAAAGAGATGGTCAAATCAGGCTAAAGGTAGGTTAATATTGTTTGATGACAAGTGCAACGTCTGCAATATTCGATGCTTTAAGATAACACAACAGAAAGTCAAGCACAGTCCTTCAAAGCCAATATTTTGGCATAATTTTGAGAAATATTGAAATATTGAAGAATTTTCGTTAAATGTGAAGTCGGGTTTATAATCACGCAGAAACAGCAAAGCAAAGTACCCCATGACATTAATTTCCACATAAACGTACGTACACTAGAGATCAAATAAAAAATTATACTAAACCTGCTTAAGGTATCCCGTGTGCCCCTTGATTAAAATTAAATAGATATTGGAGGGTCATAACCTATCTTAAGAGAGAGCATTATCAGGAAGATACTTAATTACCACCCCATATTTCTTTTTGAATAATATCAGCGTATTTTCTGATTTCTTTGTTCTCTTCTGCATCTCTGAAAATACGGTGCTCTTCAATGTCTCAACGGCATAAATCGCTTTAGAGATTAAAAAACAACTCGAGTAGTCTAAAGTTGGTTCGTAATGTAAATTTTTATGCACTGCTTCGTTACTTTAGGTTTACTGAGCGTTGAAAGACCTTGGGTTTTACTTCTATTAAGCCTAGCTTTTATTTTTGTTACTGTCTGGATGAAAGGAAGATATTGGAGTTTTGAGCCATTTCTATTTTTTAAATTGAATTTTGATTTGCTTTGCTGCAGTGAAATCTTTGCATTACGGTATCCCTAAATTTATTGTAAAATCAACTAATCAACTTTTGCAGTCGCGTTATTCTACACGGCTTCCAATCCTAGGTAAATGTTTAAAGTGACGTAAGTCATCGTCAACATTTGAATCTGTCAGCTTTGTTCTTTTCAACCAAAAGACTCGTAACAAACTGAAACAGAATGATGCCTTTAGGATGATATTTAAGATACATATTATAGAGAAGAAAGGTAAGGGTGCAGCATTGTTGTACTCCTAACCGATTGGAAAGGAAGTTTCCGAATTCAACATGAATAACTTATGAACTGTAATCTAGATTGTAAACGAGGACGTTCTTCAAACGAGATTACGACCATAAGGAGACTTGGAAATGTGGCTGTATAGGAAAATGCTTTATCTCCCTTCTAAGGATAAAATGTCATCTGAATTGATTTTCAGAAGCCGTCCTTTCTTCAGCGGAGCATTGTTTAAGTAAATAGAAAGAACTTGCTTTTAAATTGACACTCTTTGGTTGACAGTCCCTCTTCTCACTATCCTGCGGAAGCCGTATTTTTATCTCTCTCTTAAGACGTTATTTCGTAGATATGTTTGTCATGGACGCCTTTCGACGATTTCGATCCTTTAACTTTCATATACAAATATTTCAAATGTCATATAAAACTCATTAAGTTAAGAACCATTGTAGTAAATCTGAAAAGAGTATCGGCGAAAAGCTTTATTGAGGAACCTGAGAGATTTTTTTTTACAGTAGCTTCCAGAAAAATAAAAATAGGAGAGCAGAGGAAGGCAATGACTGCAAGGGTCATTTTTGGTTAGTTTTTGGAAGGACAGGCAAATAGACTTATGTCTTATAAATGATGTTATCAAAGAAGGTAGCTGAAGCTGGCAGAATTTTGACAGAATGTAAATAAAGGACGTAATCAAGATATACGGGCCATTTGCGCAATTTTATTTGTTATAACAAATCCGACAAGATCGATTTCGGTGAAACGGAACACTATTTAAAAGGTAGAGTAATGGATCATTGATTTGGCTTATTAGTGGGAAACGGACCCGCAACACCGGCGGTTGAGCGATACTAAGTTATCATATACTAGGAGAACAACGCTTTAAGCACCATTCTCCTTAATAAAATTTTTAACTGCAAACAAATTCGATCCGTTGACAGAATACCTAATTCTTTGATTCGATGGTTACACTTTTCAGAGCAGCTGGCTGGAAAAAAAGGGCGCAATTTCCTAAACCAATCCTCTTAGCAATTTTTCTAACAAGTATTGGCTGATTGCTGAAGAACAGTAAGGGATAACTGACTAACTTTGGCATTAACGACAAGAGAAATCTTTCAAAGTGTATTTTTCAGTCTTTTCCAAAACTGATTGGTTCGATCTTTGTTTGATGAAAGGTAAGGCGCAATTTCGGTTTGCTCGACACGTTCGAAGTACAATAAATTCGAGAGAGTGTAATAGAAACCGCTTCTTCGGAAATTTCTAAGGGTAAAATTGGAAGGTCCGCGTAATCGAACAGAAAACGGGGTATGCATTTTATTGGACACAAGCTGATCTCATTGAGTAAAAGAAATTGGAAACAGTAGTTAGAGGCAACAGTTTTGGAGTTGCTTATCTAGGTGATACTTGTGCGTTCTCATGTTGGAAATAAAACGGGTTTGGATTGCAATTGGCATACGCCTTATTCGGTATAGAAATTTTCACTTACTATTGATAGAAAAATTTCGATCGATTGCAAAAACCTTTTCTCCAAAGAAGGGATAGCTAAAAGTCTTGCATTCTGTAAGAACTTGTACCTTTTTAACATCCATGAATCGATTGTGTAATATTTCTAATGTGTTATGTTCCAAAGAAGGGATCTCTTGCAGTCGAGGCAGCTACAAGACCATCTAACCAGCGGAGGAAACTAAACCCCACTAGATATCTTTTACAACGAATTGGCTTATAAGAAGACTTTCCTAATTACTTGAATTCATAGGTAACTCAATTGCATGGCTGCTAGCCAGCCTGGCCAAGGGGGTGTGCTTCCCAGGGTAATAAAATAATGAAAAGGGGGAACACAGTAATGACGCTCACAGACTTTAATAATAAACACGTATAATAACCTAAACACCTATATACAATTATCAAATCCACTAAACGAAATATGCTAACAAGTCAATGAGTGTTCTCCAAGCAATGTGAGTTTCCCACAACTGAGTTCGTTCAAAGTTCGTATTCAGTAGCAGCAATGTCAAAGGTAAACCGTAACTTACAGTCGGTCTTGACTCTGGATATTGAAGACGACAATAACGATGGCGACGAATGGCCAAAACAGCAAACGCAGTGGCAGCGGGACGACCACTGACATTCGACTGGAGATTCTCGAGTATCGACTGGCACAACTATGAATTACAATATCGCACAAAAAATCAAGAACATAATTTCTAACAATGGTATCAAGGGCGATATCTACGCAAAGATTAAATAATTTACATGACAACTAACCTCTCCTCCTTCTTTCTACCCCTGCATTAGGGTGATAAGCGTCTGCCATAAAGAAAATTTTAGCAGAGTAACATTTTGTGGACTGATGCTCAAAGTATTATTTTAATATTTTCCTAATGTAGTGCTAGACACTTAATTTTAAGTGAACAGTAAATTTTAATTTCTGAGCAACAGTCGGCGGTCATATGATGTAAGCCGCTTGCGCCGCTTTACACAGTTAAGCAAATATGGGTTGGACAGCAATTTTTTACTGCGCCGCGTCTTCTTTCGCTCTCGCTCACAGCACACAATGCTGAGATCTGAATGATTGTTAAAAACTATCAAAAATACTTTAAAGCGTGGTCCAACGAAATAATTAAGTAAATTAAGGCACGACAAGTATTTCTAAAAATATCGAAGCATTAATTGTTTTCGAGGAGAAATAAAACGTGTCCAACACGAGAAAATGGGAGCAACAAGTGGTTTGAAGGGAGCAATATCTAGTGAAAAAATTAATTGCGGGTTCAGTATCGTCTAGGAAAATTGAATGCTTGTGGAGATTGAGCATGAAGTCAGTGAAGGCTATGGGCCAGAAATGTCAAGTTAAAACTCGCAAAGTGCGTGGCAGACTAATGCCAACTAATTGTTATCAGCTTTGTCTTACTATCTCTCGCCAACATTTATTTTATGTGGCTTGCATCTTCCCCTAACCAGCGTTGCTTGTCAACAAACTTTTTTCGCTATTATGCGAATCGGCCGTGAAGTTCATATCGATAGTTTATTGGAATCTTGTGGAATGTGCACCCTGGTTTCATAAATAAAGTCATAAAAAACACCAAAATACAATTTTGAAACTTCGTCCAAAAAGTCTCTTTTTCTGTTGCAAAATCCAATAAAGGGAAAAGCGCGCAAGATCGGGTAGTCCACATCGTGTCAAAGGTATCCAATAGTTGAACCCAAATGTATTTACCGTTTGGAAATATCTCAGTAACATCGAAAGCACGTACATATTTATGGTCTCAATAAATAGCGAGTTTCCTAAGCTCGGGGTTCAGAGTTCCTGTGCTGCAGAAAATTGCTTTCTTGCAAGTCGCCATCTAGAGATATTTGGTCACCACTTGTATTTAACGATCACCCGACTGGTGATATGTCGTCCACTCATGCAGCAATGTATATAGGACGGAATGTGTGCTCAGAAATACCCAGTAATGAAGAATGCTCCATGCGATATCTTTTCTTCAACGAAATCAATGACAACAAAACGTTTCTCCACGGTTGTGAAGTTTTCGTTCCAAGGCACCTTCAGGCATACAACTTCATACCTTTCAGTACCACTTGGTGTCCTTTTTTTGCTCCATGTAAGCAGGACAGAGTATGCCATGCATCCCCTACGTAGAACGATATTTCCCCTCAGGGTTCGCACTCTTTTTGCATCAATATTTTAAAGTGTATTTAGGAGTATTTAGGAGGTTCTTCGCCCATGTTTATGAGGTTTTGCAGATTCCAGCGTTGAGGTATTTTTGGGAAAACAACGGATAAAAGGTCACTCAGATGACATGATATAAATAGGGTAAGTTTCATTTTCACTATCTGGTTCCGCCACAAAAACCAAATTTGACGTCTCAAAATCTTAAAGATGGCCAATGAGTCACTGCCTTAATGAATCACTGCCTCATAACTGCGGAAAAGAAATTTGAGTTTGGGGAAATTTAGGAAAACAGCAAAATGTTCCTGAAATTTTGGGGCTCTTATGGATTTTTAGGATAGTTATCATTATTCAGGATATTTTAGGATTTTTAGGAGGCGTGGGAACCCTTGTCCACTAACATAAGGTAACTCAGATTAAGTCAAACTCACAACAAACAAGTCTTCTGATGCAATAAAATTTTTAAAAACTGTAAGCAAAGACGGCTATGCCATGCATCCGTCGCTAAAACATTCATTGAAAGTTGCATACATTACATACGTTCTCTTCTACTATAATAAATTACTACATGTATTAAGACGTTTCAAAAGTGCATTTAAAAGGCAGTCACAAATATACACGATATATCTTGAACTCATTACAGCACCAGTGAGCAATTAACAAAACAATAAACCACCACTGACGCAATTTACAAGAAATAAAACAAAGAGAAATCTACGTATTGGTACACCTATCCAACTCGGGTCGAAGAGGTGGGGTCAACGGAGAACAACGTACCCTGACCACAAGTTACTTCAAAAAGTAGAACTTCTCTGGCGCCACATTTCTAAAATGTTGCCAACAACAGAACACAAACAGTACACTGTAAGTCAATAACAATATCAAATTAAACTTCCCCTCATCCTACCTAACCCCGTCAAAATGCCTTCAGAGACATCACTAGAACACAGACCCTCATATTTCGTGACGTACCCAGTGGAAACTACTTTTATATAACTAAGTATTAAAGCTGTCGATGTGAATCAGGATGAAGTATGCTACATGCTTTTCTCATAGGCAGAGTCCTTTTAAAATATATTTAGCCTTAATTTCCTTAGGAGATCATTTGACAGCTTTTTAATCGGGAAATTAATGCCTAAGTTCCCAAAATTGTTAGAGGGTAAAAACCTTATAAACACGCTGATTTTGATGTTTACAAAGCGGGCTCAACCTTTGTTGGTACTCATGCGAGTGCTTGTGAGAAATAAAGTCAGAAACCACTTTGACGTAAACACACACCGTTCACTGCAAATAAACATATTCTACTCATATCTTGAGCCTAAAATTTATAGTTTCTTAAGCACATCACAGCCCGATGCTGAATTTGGTCCGCTTATGAAAAACACATGTATTCCTACGGGCACGCACCCAGTCTACAAACGCCTTTTCGGACAAGTTTGACGTGCAGGAAGATTCGTAAGAGTACAGTTACGCAATGCACCTTACGTACAGCAAACGGCTTCAAATGACCTCAAGGAAGGCTAAACAAATCACTAACCACCAAACGTCTAATTACTGTGAAATGCATAATATCCGCTCGTGAGTAGACAGACACCCATATTTGGGCAATAAGAGATCATCACTGATAACTTTATGTGGTTGAGTTGAGGAAAGGGTTACAGCCAATATCGGATTACAATACCAAACGTATTCAGTAAACGACTTAGGGTGTCCGTTCTAGTCTGTCATAAGTATATTCCCAACGTACTTTACATTCCAGCCTTTACAACACTAGAATGGTGATAGTAAATCACCAAAATCGTGGTTTGGAAAAGCTGTTCTGAATGGCCGTTATCCGCCGATATTACATACATGGAAATTGTAGACGGTGGCACACAAGCACGTCACAAGAGATATAGTAGATATGGTGACAATATCAAACGCCTTCGTAGACAGACAATTTCATACATGGAAAATTATACTAACTGTTGCTCTCCATTGTCATGTAAAGAAATTTCCCTTTATTGGCAGCCTAACTCAAATATGCACATATGGAGGCCGTACTTGACGTTAAATTAAGTCGTAACTTCTTCGGTGTTATAACTGTACGCTTCGTATCAAGAATGTGTAATTATTTGTCTCATATCAATATTAAGAAACAATTTTAAATGACCAATTTACGCATTTGATAGAAAGAAAAGGAAAAGAAATATGATATAATCACATTCGAACGGTAAAAAGTTTAGCTTCTCTAGTTATATCAAAAGTTCAGTTGTACGGATTTGAAAATGCATGCCTGAAAGCCCTGCCTTTGCAACTGTTAATTAAAAGTAAATCTCTAGCAAGACGGTTGCTTTTGTGCAACTACAGTATCTCCTTTTCCGGGACGTCCTGAGCCCTGAAGCAAGGAATTAGCAGCATACATATACCTGGAGTAAGTTGGAATGCTTATTACAACTGACATTACAACTATCACCGAACGTTCTTAGCAGCGCCTTGTTGAACATGCTACTCGTTCTCAAACTATCAATGAGACCAGCTCAAATGTTATACTAAGATGGTGGCAATGTTTTTAGATACAATTTTCGGGGATGGAGGAACACGCAGCTTTACAAGCGTGTGTGGCACAGCATTTGCCAATTGGATTTGACGTATGGATGGTCACTGCCATAAAATCCTTTGGCACAAAGTTCCGATTATTTGTAAACCAGCTCGTAAATAGCAAGTCTCTTCCAAATACATGGAAATAGTTGCATACAACCTAAACATAGGTGTACAGGGCTACCTTAGTGGGCCACAGGCTGACGTCCCTCACCTCTTGAAATTATACGTTTGTGGTAATTAAGTTGACCCGAGTTGGATACCGTTAACAAACACTCTCAAACAGAATATCTCGCTGCCTCTAACAAGGTTAAAATAATAAAATTAAAGTCGTGCGACCTATATACAAAACAGAGAAACTGTACTGTCTACTAACACATCAATGAAGACTAATCTTAGTTTACACCCAATAAAGCCCCCCTCCCCCCCTCTTATATGATTTATTGAATGCGGGACAAAATATCCCAATGTCAAATTTACTTTATCTTACAGCTACTAAATACTCTATCTTTTCAAAACAATCAATAATAAATAGGCATATATGGCATCTATAATTCTAGCTGAATGTCTATACAGATTGTTCTAGTGGATCATTACTATGCGAACTTCGACTGCCATCCGAGTTACTGTTGGTATTGCTTGTATACAAATAGCATCCTACATTACCACTGTCATCCAAGTTCACCATACTGCTATGTGCATGACTTCCGACGCAACAATAATCTGAAGGAATCAGAAAGAAAAGATCAAACCATCACATTCACCTTTCAAGCTTGCTTGTTCTTTGAGATGAAATACACAACAAATACAAGAGAATACTTTTTCCAGTCATAGTGATCGCTCGTTCTAGTTATGAGCCTAACATTGACCCCCCGCTTTCTTATTTTATACCGTAAATGATGGAATGCACCAGCACTACAAAGCAGTGGTTATTCTACCTTATTTTTACCCTACGTCATCGGCTCCTGTTTCATGCAGCCTGAAAAACCGATCTTCTAGTAACATAATCGGGAGATGCCGCCAGAGTTCGAAATATGGGGTCCGATCACGATCCCACAATTTGACAACAAATACCTTTTATAAATGTCAGCAATGCTTCGTTACTCCCCTTCTTTAATATTAGCTATCTTCCCCTTTCGCGTTTCTATTCTATTGGCAAAAGTCGTCAAACGTTTTTGCAATCCCTCAATCTAAGATCCCTAATGAGCAGTGGTCATGATTTTGGGAGTATCCTACATAAACAGTACTACTATCAAATAGGCTAACTAATAAATAAAGAGCTGCTGGGGCGACTAAGGGCAACGCCCCTCAATCTGACTAACCGACAAAGTTGTAAGCCATGAGGCAGGCCAAAATGCCCAATAAGACCGCCTCCCACGGATTATGGTAAGCGTCTGCTTTGACTAAGAACAGATACCTAGACGCATTCGTTGGCCAAGGGACCGTGAAACGTTTTTGCAATCTCCATTGCGTACACTCAAAATTCCATTTCTATTTACGTGTAAATTCGCATTACTTTAAGATGTGAGCTCTCATCGTTGGCTCCTCACTCTCGTACCCTAAAATAAATAGCTTACACGCAAATATATTGCACAAAATGTTCAATGCTTACCGATAGGTAATTCGTTTCTATTAACTGCAGCAAGCTGGACATCTTTTGCTCTACAATTCCTTGTCAACGTATACACAACTCCAGACTTCTTGCAGAACAACACAGCATCAAACAAAACCATGAGGACAACGAATTCGCCAATCACAACGTAATACCAAAACGACTGAGATGGTAATCCTTTACCTGGAAAAGAAAACACGACTTTCAATTATAATCAGGTCTATATTAGAAGTTCCAAACATACTTTAACAGATTTGTATTCTACGGAATCTAGATCGGCGGAAAAGACAACATGCCTTGGAATAGACGTTCTTGCAATTGTAAAAGTAGTTAATGCAGCAAAGAGCAAAGTACACTACAAATGATAAAGATACTGGCCAGTTGACGGTGTCTGGAACTCTCTTATCGCAATATATAGCTAAATGAATACACGTTAAGCTGCTTTGCATCATCAAATATGGGCGTGTGAACCACATTTGAAGCTCCTTAGCCACAAACTGTTTCAATCCACGTTTTGTCACAACCTGAATATTTGTCATTTACATTGGTGGTCAGTCTGGGAACGCTAAGGTGGCTGGGATGTGTTCGCATAATCACCTTGATAGATATTTCGTGGGGCGCAGCCGGTCACACCCCTTTTCCGAAGACTCTGTAGAGGAATGTCGCACTCAAACCCCATCTTTATGCCTATGAATATTGCCTAAATACGTTGTGAATGCAAGAAAGACTAGTTTTTTCCTGATTCTTGCAACAGCCCATCACTGTAACACATAAATATGCCATACACGCCAGACCGCAACTACTTACAAAACGCGAAAGAAATATCCCCGGCAAAGGATTTTTTGATTTCACTCTTCCAGATGTTGCTCCTACATAAACATTTTCATTTAAATTAAATTTAGTGCCGTTTGGATAAAATGGGGGACTGCTATCGCTTCCCTTAAAGTCGCTATTGCGCCATTTTTACATTTTTGCAAAACACTTACCTTCACCGTTCTTTGTCGAGCCAATACGTATAAATTTCGGGTCCTTGCAAGTACATGTCCTTGAATCTAGTACCTTCTTTCGTTTGCTGCATTGGGCTCCGTATTCAGCACTGCAAATACAACCGCATGTCTCGCTACTCCACGACATCTTTCGGGGGCAGCTGCTCCTCTGTTCGCATTCGCAGCTGCAAGTGAATTTGCTCCAGCTGAGACAAAAAGATTGGGTATACTTAATATAAAATCAAAATAAAATTTATTCCAAAAACAGAATAAGGAGCACAGTCAAAACCTACACATTCGGGGTTCCCTGACTAAATATAGCAAAACTATCAAACAACATTACCATCTTTACCTTTTTTTCGCTGTGTTAAGTTTTGCTAGTAGTATGACTTGCATAGAATAGGCACGTAATATGTAGCGGCATTTACATTTTTGCAAAGGAAAGCTATTTGCAAGAGAGTTTATTTTTAATATCCATTGAATGAAGCTCTAGCTATCAGTGGCTCACTTGGTAGCGGTGAGCAAATGCCATCAGGGACTTCAAATGTTCCAAGTCAATACAGTGGACGATACAATCTTAAATCTTAACTTTAAAAAACTCGCAATGAAACCTGGAAAGCATCCCTATTTGCGACGCAGCCAATCACGGCCTTGCTACTAGGGGTAACATCGTACATTGCACCGCCGAAGCTTAATAAGAAGAAGCCCATTTAATGTTTTAGGCTTAAAATAGGGGGTAGTTAACATATTTTTACTGCGCACAAACCGTATCACTTCACTAATCCATTAAACACTAGACGTCCAACAATACATCCCTAACAGACTCCACACATAGCAATACTTAAGATACAAATTAAAAAAACAGATACACTTACTATTTATTGGGTCCACAAGACTTTGGTGCTTTATCGAAGGGGCACTCGCATTCACATGTTTTTTCATTGAATTTTTGTTTATTTTCACAATCCGTTGCCTTGATAGCACATTCTGACGTACAACTTGTGTGGTTTTCCAATTTAACAAACTGGACCTTACTTGGAAGCGGTGTTACGGAATTGACAACGAACACCTCCACATCGGATACTTCTTTAGCAACGCATCTCTTCTGGGCCGGTGAGTTGGTACCCACTGAACCGGCACAACGATGCAGGGTGATAAAGTATGGAAAATGCCGATGACGTATGTTGTCTGTTGCTACAACAGTTGGCCGTGGATAACAGGGTTCATTTCTCAGCATCTTGGCTTCTAGAAACATGAAAATAACGGTTTGATGCCATGTGAACTTGCACGGGAGAAAGAGGTGAACTCATTAGCTGTGAAGTTGTACTATGACTACAATGGAGCTGAAGGTAGACGGGGGAATGGGCAGGGGGAAAGGAAAGGGGAAAGGGAAGGGGAAAAGGGTTTGGGAAAGCAGTTCCATTTAAGTATCAAGTCAAGTGCTCTAACCCCTTCATAAGACATCTTACTCCATCAAGGTAAACATCGAAGCTGTAATATTTAAAAAAAAACAAATGATACGAAAGTTTAAAAAACACTCAACAGAGACCTGTCTCTACTTTTCTAATACAAAAGGCAGCTAGGCAACTAAGGGCTTCTTCACGTCTTAACGTCTTAAGGTCGCTCCGAACAGTCCGAGAATTTTGTATGACCTGTTTTCGGTGATTACCGAGTTGACTTTTCAACGAGGATAAAAAGAAATAAGTCATTCAAAAGATCCTGCTTGAATGGAAAAAGGCTTTGGGGTATCACTTTTCCAGGTAAATACCACCTCTTCGCTGTTTGTGAAGTTTGCTTGGAAATGGCTGATCCAATTTGCTTCAGTCAACACGTGCGCGGGAGTGGAGTGTCAGAGACAATACTACTGTTGGTTACAAATTAGTCAACAAAAGATCTTAAAGAAGGAAAATAACTAGAATTGTTTGTTTTATAGATGCTTGTAAGCAATTAATTCACAGTTTGGCACTGTACCAAGTTTGATCTCCCAACGATGCTTCATTTCCTCTCCATTTTAAAGTACTTTCTGATGTCCCACATAATAAATAACGCAGTAGGAATTGTCCTTATCCACACTCAATATCGAAGGCTTTGCCACGTTCTAGCCTATATTGAAACCTACTTCTTACATGAAGAAACAATCAATCGTGCAGAGACGCAAGCTTTGAGTATCGGTCAGGTCTGTATCGGGAGTGGTGGGGGTGGGGTACTGATGAATATGTTGACAATTACCAGAAAAACTCGTTCTTGTTTTTTTACATTTCGTCGATGTAAGGATACCGCAATACCTTTTAACGACAACTTTTACGATTTGAAAAAGGAGATGCAGGTCTTATTTTGTGGGATAAACGCAAGTGCTTGCATGAGCTATGGGATTTTCCTATCAAACTGGAAAAATAACCACTTACTCGTCCCCCTCCCCCATCGTCAAACATTTCGAAAGTAATTACTTACATATGAGAGAAAATTAACTTTAATAAAAGCCACAAAAACAGCATGCATTAAGGATAAATTAAAGAAAGACAATCCCATCCCTGTCAGAACGCCTCCTTATTTCCTGTTTATCGTTTTCCTCTCTCTTATCGTTACCACTACATTCTATCAACACCAACTGTCAGTTGTTAAGAGCACAGTTGCGAAAATTTTAATTTAAAAAAAAGGGAAGGAAAAACTAATTCATTAGACTTCCATT
Organism: Alatinidae sp. Z8VKAUB7J3; assembly: GCA_010016025.2. Lineage (NCBI taxonomy): Eukaryota > Metazoa > Cnidaria > Cubozoa > Carybdeida > Alatinidae > Alatinidae sp. Z8VKAUB7J3. The sequence continues at coordinate 1,484 of JAAAKM020000880.1, read as the reverse complement.
TATATTAGAGAGAATAGTATCTGTGATAATTCGATTTCAATATCTACGTTTACCGAAATTGAAGAGTGGAACAAACTGTCAACGTGCACACCCCTAGTTGAATACTCGTAGTTAAAAACCAATCACATACCTTAACCCTGCAACTAATAAGGCTTAAATTATCCCAATAGACTCTCGTCGCTTAAGGAGAATTCCTAACCAATTTTACGGTTTGACAAAAATACTTAAGAAATCCAATCGTTTCGACAGAAATCTTACAAAATTCCTGGAGTTTTCTTAAAAATCCATGCGAAATTTTATCGTTTTAATCTCGTAAGTTGTTATGGTAAGTGATGAATACCTTCAGCTTACTACCACCCGATTTATCACAAGTCAAATGTAGAAATTATGTTAGGGAATAAACTATAAATCGTATAGAAAAACAAACTTTCAAAAGTTACCGGAGGTCCTATTTCACATTTTGTTTCAGTGCTCATCATTTTACTACTAAAATCCTCCGAGTGTCTGGGTCTGCATAAATTTCTATACGTTCAGTCTTCAAATGCATTTTACACCAACTTTTGCCTTTTAATATTCACCAGAAGACAGTTGACAAGACGTTTCTATTGAGATCGTATTACATACCTTTCATCAACACGAAATCTCAGTTTTGGGCTTTCGATGACATGAACTTTTCGGAAATTTAAACCTGTGTTTTTGTTATCGTATAGATTTGAAATATAACTCTTGATAATAAGAGATGTGGCTGACATCCTTGTATTTCTTGTCAGCTCATTAATATTGCTCAATTTTTAGTCCCTGAATTCTTCAATGACACGAGACGTTTTGTGGCTGGTTGTTGTCTTGTCTTGAGTTGATACGATGTCAATCTTGAAGAACCGTGGGAGCAATCCGTGATCAAACATCTCATGAAATGAACTCAACGGAAACCTCTATTTGAATACAGTTCATCCTGATTGTTTCAGATGTGTATTCCGTTAAATAGAGAGATAAATTCTTGCACATCACGTTACAACAAGCTAGAATTAACGCTCACATGATGGGTACACCAAGAGTGGTAAAACACGTCCACGACAGGGCCGTTCTTTCACCAGTCGCTTATTGTTGCCTTTTGTAAGCAGTCTTAGAGCCCATTAACAAAGGACGGTAAAAAGTAAACCTCGTTACAAATCTGTTATGAAATGGCCAATCTTACATTCGAACGTACATCTGAGGCAGAAGAACGTTATGAATATACATACACGTGCGGTTATTCGTAAATAATGATATAGTATAATAAACTGAGTTACTCACCTGCATCGACCTGCCTGTAGACGGCAGCTGCCAACAAAACTTGAACGATAACTATTAACTTATACATGATGAGTAGGCCTGCTGCTTCTTCGGTTTACGTAGACACGTCCTATTCTTGAGGAATCCTCACAAGTCTGGCAATAAAAACAAAACGAGAAGAGACGTCTAAATCTGCTTTTAAAACCCCACTA
>JAAAKM020000877.1:0-15597 GCA_010016025.2 Alatinidae sp. Z8VKAUB7J3 | reverse complement strand
TATCGTGCACATTGATTAAGGCACACTTGCCTGCACAGTATTCAAGATCCAAAAGTCTCAAGAAATCAGACAGGAATGTCATGATTTAAAACGCATTGTCAAATATCGGCTTCAAGTTATTGCTCAGTACCTTCTTAACAGCTTGCAGTGTCACTTTACCTTCTACCTGTTTGTTCTTAAGAATTTTCTGCCTGTTTCCTATAAGGGTACATGTTAGCAGACCCATGCCCCTTCCTGCCACTACAGCGAAAACAAAACCTTTACGGTGGCAAGTCAAATTGCAAAATCAATGTGTAGCATCAATAGAACATTATGATATAGCATGGGGAAGATATTAACGATCGATGAAAGTTATAACCTCACAAGTAAACTTTCAGTGCGTGGCAACCTCCATATCCGCCAAGTAGTTGCTCCTGTATACACCATTTGACATCGGATGCAGAGATCAAGATATTTACTTGTAATTAAAAGGGATCTTGATTATCTACTAATTTATTTCTAAATAGCAAAAATCAAAAGACGACGTCCTAATTTATTCGTAAGATAATGGATCAACCTCTCTTCTCCTTCTAAGTTTATATTCCTGCAACTTTCTAAGATGCAACTAGGGTTACAATTTGCTCCGATCATTGGTCTTGCAACGTATTATTAGTCTACTGTACGCATAGCTCTAAAAAAATCAAAGAATCAAAATTTAAGGGTAATTTTCAAGATGTCCTAGGATTATTTCTCACGAGCAAAATAGTCTTCGGAAGAGTGACGAAGAAAGGGAGCTTTTGGGATATTGCCCAGCAGGATCGTTGCCCTCTGGGGCATATGGTCCTTCCCTCCTTGATAATTTAAACCGTTACAAGTAAGTTTTCCATTAGGTTGATAACCAAAATTGTGGGTAGCTCTGTTGTAGTGAAACCATGTAAAAAAATTACAGTTCCTTACATAGTGTGCGTATCCAAACGACAAACTGTAGGTCGTACAAGACCTTCCAAGTTTGAAAGTATGAGTACGTAGCAATCGATTCTTTAAATCTAGAAAACGGTAACGATTTGTGACAAGCCAAAAGATGTGCTTAAAGTATTCGATGTCAGGCTTCTATCCAGTTATTTGAGCTTGGCAATTCATTCACGAGTTCTATCGAACATTGATTAGGACGTTAATCGAAATTGTCTGGAAGGCAATTTTCCTCGACAGAAATTAGCCAAATACCTATTAAACAACCCCTTCAAAGTAGTCACCGCCTTTAAATATCAGCCAGATCCCAAGACTTTAAAAGGTTTCTGTTGATTTATGGATTTAATCAAAATCTATGTTATAAATGCTTTTTTATATTTCTGTCTTTACAGGAAGTCCTCTATATTACTGGCTAATGATGCAGACTGCAATGTATGTATACAGTGCCAACACTCTGATGCTCCGAACTGCCTTTACTGAGCTGCAAACTCATTACTGGAAGTTTTGGTTAGTGGGTGACTGCATTTGGGATTTAGTCAACATTGCAGATCTAATACTGGGTATGCATATTACATACATGGATAATGGCATCATAGAGACTGACTTGGCCAAAATCAAGTCACATTATATTCATAGTTTTAGGTTTGCTGTTGATGTTCTCGCTATAATTCCTGTCGACATGCTATACATCAAAACTACATTGCAGCCTGTCTTGCGAATGAACAGACTTATTAAAGCACATCGAGTTACGAGCTTTTTCGAGAAAGCAGATAGTTCGTCCACATATCCAAATGCTTTACGCCTGTTGTCCTTACTTTCGCTGATGTTTACGGTGATTCATTGGAATGCTTGCCTCTACTTTCTTATATCGAGGATAGTTGGTAAGTAACAATAGCATAATATGTAAAGCTTGGAAAATGTATCACTAATGATAAAGTTTAGAAAGACACGTAACTTTTAGACTTCAAGAAAATGGGTCGTCTCATATTAATAATTATATTGTACATGTATTATTTATGTAGCTTTGTGTTGTATAAAAGACAATCACGTCATTTTAACGTCGAGGCCTGCCATCTTTATTATGTTTCATTGTTAATGACAAGATCCTGGATTTTTATTTAAATCTTTATTGAGTCATTATCATTACAGTGATGTTTTGGGTGAGCTAGGTCCCGAGTTCAATCCCCACCAGCAGCAAAAATGCGGCTTGCGGTACTAAACGCTGGGACATAAAGAGCTCATCTCACACCCGAACAGACAGGCTTTCAGTCATTCTACTAATAAAGGACGTTGCTTGTTAGATGGAAACACAAAGTATCAATTAAAAATTTACCCGTCAAAATAGGTAATGAAATGAGACTTTTTACATCCTTGGAATGTAGAAAAAGTTTTGGACACTTTTACGAAAGTGGTAGATACGAGAACATGAAGAATAATATTCTCACTAGAATGGTGCTAAGAAAAAAATCAAGGGCGCTATTGAAGACTGAAAACTGTGACAATATCAAGGATATTGCTGGGATGATACTAGTTTAAAGTATACGAGCAACAGATAACAGAAGTAGATGACGGCAAAGCCCTTCATGGCGCATCAAAGAGCAAGATGTATCCACTGAGAGACTGTATACTCTAAAAATATCTGTATTTATATCTGCCGTTCCTATTTTCAGCCGGTTTTGTCTATTACTGCTCACTTCAATTATGTTTTCGCAAACTTTTGTTAATTTTTCTTGTTTTTATTTTGTCATCTTGATTTCAGAATTCGCAAAGACCTTTGAAAACGCCCTTATTCTTGATTTACAAGAAGAAGGAAACTCACTCACATTTCTTGGATTCTTAAATTTTTTTAGAGACAGCTGCATTAGGAGGAGTGGGCGTGAGAGGTCCAGCTCCTCTATATTTTGCCAATAATTTTCTGTGGCAAAGAAAACGAAGGTGAAAGCAAAAATTCTGTGTCACCTTTGAAGATTGATTGAAAATAGAACCTTTCGATGTCCAATATCTCTGGTGGCGCCACTCTATTCCTTCCTCTGCTGATATGCGCTGTATTTGCACAAAAAGTTGTACAGACCTTCTTCTATCCTAAATGTTGACAAGTTTCAAAAACCAACACAAAACAAGATAAAAAGTTTAGTTTCATTAATCATCGAGATTTTCGAAATATTGTGAGCATCATTAGGTTTGGTTTTGATACAGCCATAAACCTTTGCTTAATCGATGTTTACAGCATTGATCTCTACATCAAGTCAGTTTACATCCGCCTGCCTCAATGTTCTTAAAATGTTTATTAAAAAAGCTTCAAATATACGATAAAATATATATCGATGAAAATTAAAGGACAGGGTGTGAAATTTATTTCAATGCAATTCAATGGAGAGGATGTGAAAGGAGTATTGAGAATTAGAACATGACACATCATGTCTATGAATATGAGAACATGAAATGCCATCATCAGGAATATATTAAGGTCTCTAAACTCTTAAATTGTCAAGTATGTGTTGAGCCGTTCAAGGCGAGGACTGCCCCATTTCCATTGCAATTAAAGTCAGTTCTGTATGACAGTCTCTATATGAAGTCCGTATAAAATTATGCATTGCACTTAGATTTTAAATCTGGTGTCAAATTGAAGTTATGTAGCAATCTTCCGTTTTAGTGGTTTTATCGGACAATGGTTTTCTTTAGGGGTGCCGTACTTCACTCCTACGTGAGTAATTTGTGACTTGTCTCCTCCCCTACCGCCTCTTCCCGTCCCTGTAATTCTGCATTGGTACAGCATTAACGTACTGCAAAGGGTGCATCTCCAAAACTGTTTAAAACGAGATTTCGATTCAATCGTTGTCATTCTATAACGTTGCCCCATGAGGAACTTGCCAATAATATTTCGCTTGGGATGAAAGAAGACATATTGTATTAGTCTGATGACACTTTAAGGACAGGGAACTGTCAGTTTATCAAAAAAGATGTATGTTGGAGATACATAAAAATACGGTATTCCACAAAACATTGTAATAAACTTATGGAGTGGATTTACTAGAAGGGAAGCAAGGATGCTTATGAAAATCTTGTTCTTCTTGATGATAAAAGGTTGTGACAAGTTTATAATAATGTTTTTCAAACTCTTGAATGAACTTAATTGTAAGATATCCTCCTTATAGCATCATTATGTAATCATAGGGACTATCTTTGGATTATCCACCAACATCATTAGTGGTATGATTCATTATCCCCTTCATAGAGCTTTACTAGCAAATGGACGTCTGCATAAGATGTGGAACGCGCCGAAGCTCACAGTTGGATAACATGGTAGCAAAATAGTTTTATTTACAAGTTTATACGTATAGGGACATTTTTATATTCATTCATTTATTTCTGTGTCGAAAGTTTGTCCTCATAAATTGAAACACTTTTCCAACAGATGTGGAACATTATAAACGAAGGGTTAAAAACGCCTTTAAAGTTGCAGGGTGAGTTAGGGTAAAATTTCAGTGTCTCCAACCTAAATTTCACTCATCAATTTATATTTATGGCATTTATGAATTGAATTTTAAACAAACGTAATTATAGAACGAGAAACGTTTAGAAAATCCATATGAAACAGCATCTTGGCGCATCATCTATACAAATGAATTACAAAACAGGGGAGTTTGGAAGTCAGTTTCTTATAAAGTGCTTTCTCTAATTTTGCAATTGAAACTCAGAAAGGGGCATATTGGATATCGCTTACAGACCGCATGTAGCCACCAACTGAATATACCTGGCCTACGACATAATTCAACAGAGATATCTGGACCTTGCTGCTGTTTGCATAGGTATCGACTGAAGTGAGACTGTACTTTAATTCAGTGCTTACGAGATTACGTTTTAACCCCCAATGGCGTTAGAGTATCCCGGAGACAGATACGAACTCCGTTGTTCCAAACGATATCAAGGTTTACAACTGGCTTTGATGTCAAAAGTTACTTAAGAGCTGAGTTTCGTTGCTACATGTCTACACTGCTATAGATGAAAATAAACTATTAACGGCAGGCCTGAGCTATTTGGAAAATGTTATTGGTACAGCGAGTTTGAATGTGCTTAACACAGAAATGACACTATATGGATACAGTGTACTTTAATTCAACGTCATCTAGTTTAAGTGAAGCCCTATCACTGCATTGTTTGGTGCACTTAATATGAGGAAAGTTGCTTTTACAGAAACTAATTTACATAAATGATATGGCGTAACTTATAAACTCAAACGAGTGAAACCAAACCACCAGAGGAGAGGAATTTCAAACAAATAACACCACTTGTTACAAGTGATAATTTCTTAACCAGATAGCCCTACAGTCCACCCAACAGTTTAAACACAAATTTGTACAATGATCACGTACTCTATGTAAGCAATAGGCATATTTACGACAGTGCTGTGCTTACTTTTTTTTAACAGATGTCCCTTAAAGAAAACATATAAGACGACAAGACTAGGACAGGAGCAACAGCATAGCTTGCACAAAGAAGGCGCAAATACAGTAACAATAATAGCAGTGCATATCCAAAACATCAAAAACTGAGAAATAGAATGTCTCCATTAGCGTCGCCAGCTCTCAATAAAGTTCAGGCGACGGCTTTAATGTTTCCTTAACAACCCTAATCCAATGACGTCACTAACCCATTCCAAGAGTAATTACAACGAATGGATGAAGTACGCGAGGTGGGAAAGGCTTGAGAATATTTAAAAGACAGAAGTACAATTGCTACTCAAGTCTCCAGTTTTCTTATCAGATTTAGACCAATTAAAAAAATTGATCTCTGAGACAAGAGTTTCCTTAGTTCACCCACGGAGTCGCGACTAAACGTCTCAGACTGTGTCATCACCCTTTTTCGTGTGATTGGAAGCAGTAGATTTCCACACGTAATTTGTGGAGTCATTTTAGTCATCTTCAAGGTTTGAAATTGGACTGTCACTCTATATTCCTTGACCAGTTATCTACACCGTACTTCATTTTACTGTGGTAGATAAAATGCTATAAAGTTGTGTAATAATAGTTTAAACAAAATACTTCGTTTTTCAAAAAGCTACCTTCTTTTACTAATTCTCTTAAATCGTGTTATGTCGAAGCAGCATTCAGGAAGCTAGAGATAGCAGAAACTATGCAAACAATGACCGGCTATTGCATAAACTTCAAAAACCTGAGATCGTTCTCGAAGACTTGTGGTAAACTATCAGTATCCAGAGGCGCTAAAAGAGTAAAAAATTGCCATGCAAGATAGATATTAGATAAATTTCAGAAAATCTATGATTTTCCTGACAATTGATGTAATGCCTGAATTCTTTCTCCTTGCAAAGGTTTTGGTACAGACGACTGGGTTTACCCTGGCATCAAAGGCATGCACGTATTAAATTCATCCTATGGATCGTTGACACGACAATACATTCAAAGCTTTTATTGGTCAACGTTTACCTTAACTACTATTGGGGAACTTACAAGACCGACAACAAATCTGGAATACACGTTTGTAATCACGGATTTTCTTATTGGTAAGACAAGAAAAACCTTAACGTATTTTAATGTCATTTTAGGATAGGAAAACGTATTGGATATTCAGTCGAGGTGATGTCCATTTATTTTGATCAAGGCGATCAATATCTTAATCTATATATCTATACGTATATATGTGTATATACATGTATATATATATATATGTATAGCCATTAGACGTCTACCACATATGCGTATAAATATTATATGAAGCTCAAAAGATACACATTATTTTTACATCTCAATCTGACGAAGATAATATCGAAACATAAAGATAATGTGTATTTTTGAGCTTTATATATAAATTTATAGCCCGGGAAGATCTATTCAGTGCCGAAGCTGTCCATTTAATGTCAAGTCACGTGGCACTTAGGCCTACGTTAGAACTTAGGTTCCAATCATTCTGTTAAATTCCAGACAGACATTTGTCCCACATCTTTCTGTAACGATGATGTTATCTTTACAGACTGGGACACGGTATTCTTAACAGACTATACTTAACAGTAGCATTATCTGCAACCTTGTGCTTTTCAAGGCTTTGAAACCTGTTTTGGATGCGACCAACTTATGCTGGCGCAATCATTTCTTTGACGGCCACTGACAGACGTTAAAGTTGTGCGTCTGTAGTGGCTTGTGATAGTAATGTACGGCCATGTTCAAACATTGTAAGTGCCGCCTAATCTTCTATAATTACTTGAACTAGTAACTATGTACTTCGTCATCAGTTAAATATCACTATCTTTTGAAGCTGTCTGAAAGGAAGCAAAAGCCACCATCAGGACGCACTTATAAGATATTATAAAAGCTTGTACACGGCTAATTGCTTGTGATCTAGCTCTTGAGAGCTTATCCACAGCTCCTGTACCAAGTCAGGAGTTTTTCTTGTAACAGCGGATACTTTGCTATCAAACAGCTGAGAGAAATTCACATTTTCTCAGTGGTTTGTATAATATTTCCGCGAGATGTAATCTGTCTGAGCTGTTAATAAAATTAAGAGCGGATACAGAATCTGAAAGGGTAGCAGTTTCAGTGGCTGGTCTGCGCTCTGTCGTAAATGAAAGTGCATTAAATTTTTGGATTCAGTAGCCAGCCAGCAAATTAGTCACTTTGTAAGAACCGTTCCGTATTTAAGACTAACTACAGCTCAATATCAGGGCCTGAGCAAAATTTGTAAGCCACAGAAGTGGGCAAAATATTTATCAAAATTGGTGGTGCAACCTATTGCCACACAACTTTAGTTAGCAAGGCAATTGTTATGCCCTAAGCATACGATTTCTAGCTGAATACTAAACTGTTTTAAGGGGCTAATTTGTAGGTTTAATAAACCATTAAATTTGAAACGAAAGAGGAGAGATAAAAACATTGACTCAGACAATGTCTCATGCGAACCCAGAAAAGAGCTTGTTTCCCGTTTACTTAAGGACTGCTTCTATCTATACCCCATACTATTTGCAGTGCCTTTAGTCAATTAGTCAAGTCAAATGTGTAGTTGTATATATACATATAAACGTTAAAACCTGGCTGCTCAAGTGGAGCTTTCGGAATCTTTATTCCTTTTTCTAGTACCGTACAATACCGCTCCGCTTAATTTATGGAAAAATAAAAACAATAGAAATATTTACAGTATAAAGTACATTGTTAAAAAATTCTTCGTTAATACTGTTAAAACTGTTTAAACCTACAATACATTAAAAACTCCCACTATAAAATTCCTGCCTACTATGCTGATTAAATGTTTTACTTAAAATCTATTGTTGAAATAACCGTGTGAGTAAACAAAAGAAGATTAAATTGACAATAAAAATTTCTTAAATGGTATTCAGGGAAGCCTAATTCCGATTCTTAATTCTAGAGAACGTTTAGAGATTATTGGAATTTTGTTTACAAGGTATTACGCCGGCCTCGCCTTGAGGATCCCACTGGATGATTTAATGGTTAAGGTTTGTGTTTTCAAACCAATGAGTCGTGGGTTCGAATCCCCTTAGCCCCGTTAGTGAAAACAAGAAGGCAAGCTATAGTGAAAATGCTCCACTCCATGATAACTATATACATATACATATATTAGTAATCATGAGATTGTGGGTTCGAATCCGGTCAGCGCCGTTAAATTGCAAGCTATTGTGATAATGCTCCACTCTTTGAGAATTATATATAATCGCAATGTCTCTGCTGAGAATATATATATATATATATATATATATATATGTATATATATGTTGGCGTATACGTATACGTTGGCAAATTCAATAGAAAGAGTCTTCGAAAATATAATTTTCAGTTGTAAACATGGCATAGTTAAATTACAAACTTTCAAACTGTATTCCTCCTCCTTTGCCACATTTGATGAAACAAATTATTTTCACCTGCTTACTACATTCATTGCGTACACTTTTATCGTTGTAAAAATTAAAATGATACCTCATGTTATGTAGTTTCAAGTTGAAAGAAACCATTCATTTTATTTGTAGGCATACTGCTATTTGCAACAGTAGTCGGATACATCGGAAACGTGGTGCAAAATACACAAACAGATAGGGTGCAATTCCAACGTCGACTTGACTCAATTAAAATCTTTATGCAACATCATCAGATACCTAACTATCTCCGGAAGCGAGTAATCCAGTGGTTTGACTACACGTGGGAAAATAAGAAGCACAACAGTGAAGAAGAGATATTGAAAAGTCTTCCCAATAAGCTCAAAGCAGAGATAACCAGCCATGTTTATCTGGATAGTTTGAAAAAGGTGTATTTGTTCAAAGACTGCGAGACCGGGTTTTTGTATGAACTCGTATTGCGCCTTCGATCACAGCTTTACTTGCCAGGTATGTTTACACATCTACAGTACCTATAGACTATATTGGAGTTATGATTATTTAGGGAGCCTTCAAAACACGAGAGTCAAGTCTCCTTTAACAGAATGACATGATTTTTTTAAAAGGGGGGCTACATTGTCAATTTTTGTGCATGTACGGCCTAGACAGCCTCTGATTACGCCAGCATCGGGGAAGACAAAATGGAATGCTGCATATCCATTCTGGTAGTTTGCATCACTAGCCGAGTTTAGTGTTGCAAATAATAGTCAATTTTAGACAATTTTACCGGTTTAACTGGGGGAGGGGGGACCCCAAGAGGACACTCGCTAAACACTAGAGAATCTGTTTAATGCAAGTTAAAAAGTGTCAACGCTTCAATTGAATTGTTTAAATTTACACTTCCCAACTCAAATCATTACTTACAATCCTAGGAATACTACGATTCAAAATAAACCGATTGTACTGTATTAATAAGAGTCAACAGGTGAAAGGGCTAACATTTAGAGATCTACTTAAAGATCATTTCCGTTAATTAATAGCTATCAGCCGTCCCTCTTTGTAAATACCAATATCAATCACTGCCTTGTCCTCTTAAACGTTCTTTTCAGCTTGTGGGTTGATAGTAATGCAATCTCTAGGCAGGTAGACATTGTCAAATATAAAGCAAATCTGTCCTTATCCAAATGACAGTTAGCTTAAGGGTATTGTGTCAACGATTGTAACTAAAATTAGAATGGGACACATGCAAGGGTATGAAAAGGTTACATTTGTGTAAGGCTACATCATCGGTGAGCATACGCATAAATTTTTAATTTCTTTGATGTCTTCCGGTCTTTAAATTTGTACTTCCCTGCACCGCACTTTGCACATTTTAGTTACTTCCACTTCCCGCCAATTTTTATCAAAATAAACACTTGTCACCACAAACAGTTACTACCATTGACAAAATAATTAATAAGAGCATCAAATAAGTTTGCAACACGTTGGATTTCGGCATTCATTTCTAATTCTATCATCTTGTGAAGACTACAGATACCCATTTATTTACAAAGGCAAAAATAAATAACATTTTAGAGCTTGAGAGCACAGAACCATATAAACGCTAGAAGTTGTTAATGACCCTCCAAATACATTCCCTGGACTTGCTTACAGAAAAAGGATTCTCAGATATTTAGGTATCCCGTGCACTTTCGCTTTTACTGTATTAATAAAACTGTTAAGCCTGAATGGTGTGCTGCATGACAGCGCCCTTTACGCTGGCAATTGCAATTTCAAAGAAAATCGTATTAAAAAAGAGGTTTTTAGAATTTGTGATACAGAAATGAGTCGCAAGGGTATTAAAAAGATGTTCCATGCCATCACCGAAACTTTACAACGATAGATTTCGAATTCCTGTGACGGAGGTAAACGTAATCAGAGGGATGTCGGGTGATTAAGGACTCATAAGGCGGGTCGCTTGCAAGATAGTAACCAATATACTGCAAGCTAGAAATGCATTATGGGTCTATTTCTTAACTACATTTGTTGAGCTCTTGTAAGTTATTAGTTCACTTATGTGAACCATTGACTGCCGGCTGGTCGTATATGAGCCCTAGAGCCAAGATTGGCAGAACCTTGGTAGGATTTACTCAGGGATTCATACCCGTGAACCTTAACTGTAACCCTATATGATGAGCTACCCCCAAGACTAACTCAGGCTAAGATAATTGTCTTCTTAGTGATTGCGACATCTCAGTTATTGCGTGAGCACATTTGGAATGATCCCAATATATGATCAAGAGAATTTGTCTATAGTATTTACGTCTTTAAGTTGAAACATCAAGTACAAGAAGTGTAGCTTCTCTGGCTATAAGCTGAGTTTAATTGGGTTCCTGTCGGAAGCTAAACCTTTGAAGCTTATATCTAAGATTTGCACAAGCAAATCACAAGTCAGTTTCTACATATACATTTTGACTAAGTAAAGACATGTCACGCCAGAGGCCTGAAATGACCATGAAAGGGCGCACTGTGAAGATCGTTGGATAGAATTGCAAAGAGATGAAGAGTGTTAAGGCAGGAAGAGTCTGGTTTTCAAAGGTGTTTGGCATGTCGTTTTCGGCGAAAATGTTTAGAAGAGCCTCCTGCTTATCTATAACAAATTCATGGCCCACTAGAATGTTATGATGCGTATTTTCAGGTTACAAAGATAGATATATATGAAGCTATATATAAGAAACTATATTTAAGAAGATATATATATAAGAAGATATATTTAAAAAGATATATATAAGAATATATATTTAAAAAGATATATATAAGAATATATATTTAAAAAGATATATATAAGAAACTATATTTAGGAAGATATATATAGGAAGATATATTTAAAAAGATATATATAAGAAGATATATAAGTGGTTTAGATTGCTTTTGCATTAAATTTTTGCTCGGGCGTTGATAGACTTTTTCGACATTCAAGAAAAATAAGTCAATCATAAATTCAGATGTTTTGATTACTTGATGATGTCTCGTCATCCATTGTTGAGTCAGTGGAACTTAAAGTCCCGAAGACGATATTATTTGATGAAAAATGAATAAACACTGCTTTATGTAAAACATTATTAGTATATTATGATGTATTTGCTCTAGTTCAATTAACACATCGTCCTGTCATTAACACATACGTTGCTTATGTTAAATCTTTGCTTATTTTACAGCACTGATGTCAAATAAAGTAAATAAGGTTTTACCTTGTTCAGTAAATACGGAGGAGGGGATTGGGGCTAAAAATGTTCTATCATACACTGTCGTCCTGAATAGTTTGATTAAATCTTGGGCACGGGATGCGGGTGCCATCGCTTGTATCGTTCCAATAACATCCATGGTATAGTCGGACAGGAAAAACTTTGCAATTTGCCTTCTCTATTTTTTACAAAAAAAAAGCCCTTCCAGAGTGCCATGTTGTCAAATTTAACATATTTTTAATGCTGATAGATCCTCCTTTGGGTCTATTGACCTTAAGGTACGTTATTTCAGTCGCCATTTTGTTGCTCCAAAAGGGTCATATAAACTGATTATACTGTTTATATTATTGGTTAATTGATTAGAACAAATTACGTAGTTTTCCTTTTACGCATTTTTACAGAAGACTTCATTTATTGCAAAGGAGAAGTTGGTAACGAGATGTACATAGTGCACCGAGGGAAAGTTCAGCTAATGCACTCTGATGGGATCACCGTACTAGAAGAAAAAGGTTCTGGCTATCATTTCGGAGAAATCTGCCTTCTTGATCTAAATCCGATGGGAAACAGACGTCTGAATTCTGTAAAATCTGTCGGATTCACGGAGCTATTTGTCATATCAAAAAGAGATTTTGTAGAAATATTATCAGAGTACCCCGAGATGAGGTTGAAACTTGTACGTTTTGCACAGAGGAAGCTTTATCGCACTGGATCCAACCAAGGGTACATATCACGACCAGGAACGCCAGTTAGGTATTAAAAGCAACCTAATCTACCTATCTTAAAGATTAGATAATGATTAAATAGCGTAGAACCTGTATCCTTGGGGCGTCGACACTGCAGGGAAGGGTGTAGTGGTATAGTCAGTTAGGGTGTGTCTTGATAAACACAGTTACGGCTATCACGACAATTTTTTCTTTGCTTTGCGGTGCAATACAAGCAGCAGTTAACATTTGATCATTAACCTGATCTTTTTAAACCTTAATTGCAGTAATGATGCACTGCATGATGAATATTTTGGTAGCCTGGGCTCCGATTTCTTCTCCACCTTTTCCTCACACATTTGAAACAACCAGCTTATATTTGTAGTCAGATTTAGCTTTGTCAAGGACGTTTATTGACAACGTCTCGTCTTCTCAAAGACTTCTTCACGTTATTAGTTGTTATAAATAGGCTAAACTGAGAGATATTCTAGCAACTTTAGATTGATAAATGTCTGAATTCACGGGAATTAGCTTTAGAATTTTAAAAATTGAGGTATAAATGCCCTAAATATCCATTTTTGAGGACAAGTTTAGTTTGTCTAAAATACGATTTCGCGATAACCTTTATGGATTAGTCAACAAAATCAGATATATCCATATTTTATGGCAAAATTGTAAAGGACCTTAATTAACATAATTTCCAACGGCCAGTCAAGATGCGGGCCACATATTTAATGTGTAAGTTTATTTCCTAGTAAACTTAATTGATAATATATGTTCTGAAGTTGTAACGGAATCATAACTCAGTTGGTATATGAACACATGCTGATAGACGATGCGTCGGCTTTTAATTTTCGTAATGATTTGTTACTAGGTATGTGACCGCGCCAGAATTTCATAGTGGCCATCTACGTTTTAATAGAGATTTTTCTATTTTAGTGAACGACACTGCCGTGTACAGTCAGATATAGACGAACAAGAGGCTCTGGAGTCGTGCTTCGTTCCAGATACTTTTGTGCACCATGCTTCAGATAGATCTCGTGCCTTGGACTACAGCCAAATTTCTCAATTTGGATGTATCAATCGCTC
Organism: Alatinidae sp. Z8VKAUB7J3; assembly: GCA_010016025.2. NCBI lineage: Eukaryota > Metazoa > Cnidaria > Cubozoa > Carybdeida > Alatinidae > Alatinidae sp. Z8VKAUB7J3. The sequence continues at coordinate 1,801 of JAAAKM020000877.1, read as the reverse complement.
ACCCTCTGATGCCATAGCATCAAGCAGCATTGCTCAGGGATACACAAATGTTTGCGTGGCAAATTATGGCCATGGATGCAACACAAACAATTGCTGTCAACATCTTCTGTCGAGATTAAACGAAATAGAGAATCGATTGTACGTTGATATACAGTTCAAGCAGATACAACAGCAGGATAAAATGAAGCAGCTGGAGATGGCGTTAAAACTGTTGGTCGAATCCAAAAACCTTGAAAATTCGGATGACGACCAATCAGAGGATGGTGATTGATGATATGATATAGGTGAATTTTGTAAAAAATAAATTGTATGTGGCATACTAATCCTGACAATCAGGGGACTGAGCAGTCTCACTACATAATAGGGGATCAGGGAGAGGAATTATGATACCTTTTCAACAGGTTAATAAATGTAGAAGCAATTACAAGGACAATGGGTAAATTGTAGCTGCGATCGCACTGCCACGTTTGACCGCAGCGAAACAGCGGGTTTTGATAAGGGAAACTATTTTTTGTATGTGACCGCAAATCCCACTTCAGATCTGACGATATTGAGGTCCCATAGCAATTTCAAAAAGAACAAAAGGGTTTCGGATTACATTCACCGTGTCGAGTGAGTACTACATTCAGAACCCCAGATGTAATTAACCTATCATGTAGTAGCCTTTGACAGATGATTGAAGGGTTCTGGGTAAACTTTAACTCAAAATAAATTTCTCCGCCAAATACAAACATGTTCAGAGACATCGCACGTGGAGAAAAGTGCAAGAAAGGCACGATCTGACCTGGGGTTTAGATCCTGCTGTGAGTCAAATTTGCATTGTGACCCCAAGCCCTGGGATAACTGAAATACCAAGACAGATTTGACACCTCAGATTCCGAAGCAGAAAATCCGTTTGACTCTGGTTTGTGTGACCGCAGCTAATGTAACTAAAATACGTTCTGTATACTATGTATATGACAACTTTCGATCAAATGCGAAAGGAAAAATAACATTTGGTAGATGGTTTGGATCAAATCGGGTTACTTGGAGTTTTACTGAATTTCTAATAGAGCATCTCAAACTATTTATGACACCAAAAAGCATCAAACTGATTCCGATAAAGGATTCCTAATGAGGACTTATCTCTTTCTAAAACATGGATTGCCACATGGGCGTCCGCACAGGTAGATAATTGGGCTGTTAGCCCAATTGAATCTTTCAAACTTGTTAATCCAAACAAATTAGATCAAGCAAAAATATCAAGATTCATCAATCAGCAGAGACAAGCTAAAGTTGGCTAGTGCCTTAATCCTATCATTTCCGATCTTAGTTGGCATCGCATTTGTTTATTTCGAAATAATAAGACTGTTTGCAAAAAAATATAATAGATCTATGAGACTATAAATTGTAGTCTAATACAATGTATGTAATAAAAATTTGGTCGTGTTTATACTCAATCTATGCGAATTTAGAGGCTATTTTAACCCTACCTTACATTGGCTTTTTGGCTCTTCTCATACATGGGGGCGTCTGGTAGGCTCGCGGCACTTTGACACACTATAACTTTTTATCGGCTATTGCTATTACAAAGATGTCTGACACGTTTATAGTTTAACTCTTTTCCAACAAATTGAAAAAAGAAATTTTATAATTTGGTGTGAATGACGTCATCTATGGCTATGAAGTATTGCGCAATATTCACAAATTTCCAAGATTTTGTAAAAAGGCCTTAAGAAATACTTTTTGAATTCCATTTTGTTTTTTTGAGTGCTTTTAGTATCTCTAGGATTATTCTGCATGTATACGTTTTATTTAGGCG